>JAECUM010002348.1:0-152075 GCA_016617855.1 Megalonaias nervosa
CACACAATTGAGCTTCTCCCTCGGATGCTGGAGATACCAAAGACTTATAAAATAGTACTATCATCTGTCTTTCTTAGCGTTCAGCAATAAGAGAGCCTAGTGTCAGGATAATACTGGGCGGGACGTGATGCTATATGTCTGCGGCATGATGCCCAGTGGTAGACACCGCTATAAACTGTCACAATGCAGACATCGAAGCTATATGACTAAAAAATTGTTAAAGCTACGTTAGAAATCCAAATCACGCATATCAGGTGCGAGAAGGTGACTGAAAATAGGATAAAACTTCAATATCCCGTTGAGACCTATAGCTACAATTTTCAACAAAAATGGATATTTGAATTCATGGGTGCAAACTGAAAACTTCCATGTTAATTTAAATTCATATGGATTTGATTTTTATTCTAGAAATTGTCCAAGGAATTTGCAATGATTTCCGAATAAGATCAAAGCGACTTTGCTACTCAGAATAGACATTGCTGTTTCCCATGTCAGAAGTAGGTTTGTGCATTCACTCACTCACTATACGTTGGTATCGCTCACAATTTTGAAATCTGATAGTTGATGGCCTTCATATACTTTTTACTTGTTTTTATTATTAGCTCAGTTTTAAGATACGTCCGTCATACAATTCATTCATTTGACATCCTACCATATGATGTTACGCAAATTTAACAAAGCTAAAACAGCGCATTACAAATTCTCTTTTTTTTTCTTCTTCAGAATAGGTGAAGTTCAGTGAGTGAGATATAATATATTTTCATTGTTTTGTGAAGTAAGGGTGAAGTTCAGTGAGTGAGATATAATATATTGTCATTATTTGGTGGAGTAAGATCATCGACATTTAATTTCGCAGCTTTCAGTGGATATATGTCCCACAAGAGCCTCTATTTTACTTTGTTTTATCACCGGAATGGGACCAAAACAACATACATAATTTGATGTGGGACACCGTGCTCTTTGATTCTACATTTCACAGGGCTTACCAGGGCTAACCGATAAAGATTAATTTACTTAATGCATCTTCTCAGCTCCTTTATCAATTTCGATAATCCACACTTGATTAAAGGTGGCTTTTTGTCAGCTAGCTACCATTTATAGCTAGACAACGTATTTTTTTTATACCTCGTCTAGTACAGTTAGCGGCAATAAATAATATTGTACCGTCTGCTCTAGTTTTATAAGTCGAGTCCAACTGAAAACTGCACAGACCCTTTTTGTCGTCTCATAATTCGCCAGCAGACCTGTGTCTATGCAGTTTGTTAGGAGTAATCAGTAGAAAACACAGCATAGAGCCTGATCTGCAGTCATTATGCTACGGAGATCGGGATGTATGTTGTTTTCAGTTTGACGTGACCTAAAATCAAGTACATACGGTATGAACTTTCTTGCAAAACTTTGTTGCAAGACCGTATACTGAGCTGAAAAGGATGGTTACTAGGATTCATCACTGGCTCAAAATGCATAAGTTTTATGACTGTGGAAAAAAAATAGTAATGACTGAATGATCAAGATGGTGGTATATGACCTATTAGTTGTAATAAGTAATATAGGAATACTGCGGCTGGTACTTTTACCTGAAGCAGTTTTAAATAAAACCCTACAGATCAACTGTGACATTGATGCTGAAGCCCGGACACCCAACAATATATATGACGACTCTATGGTCTTAAACTAAGTCACAGAAAAGAGAGAAAACCATCAAATGTTGTAAAAGTTACCACTAGAATACAAAGTGAAAATTTAAAAGAACTAACAGTGTTGTAAATTAAATTTCAAATAGTCCCAAAAATTCTATCACAAGTCCAAATGTATGAAGTTCCAATTGAATTCCAGTGGTGTTCCGAATAAATTCCAATACTAAATGTGTTGATTTGCATGTAGTCTCGAATGTGCTAATTTGCAAATGGCCTGGAAAATGGCGATATGCTAACATTCTTTTTTATGTATCACAAAAATATAACCAGAAATGTTCTTGTCTGAATTCACTATAATTCCAATTAATGATTTAGTCCATGAATACTACTGAACACTTTGTAATGCCAGTGAATAATAATTTTAATAAATAAATCCATCCAAATTAAAAAGTGTACACAACAATAAGACCGAGTCTGCTTCAGACGTTAAGGCAAGAATTAGTAAATTTTCAAGAAAACAAATTTATATAAAAAGCAAGACACAATAGTGAAAATTTAAAAGCCAGGATGCAGACAGTAAAATTTAAAAAATGTAAAAATTTAAAATTTAAAATTTAAAAACCAGGATGTAGACAGTTTCCTTCGTAAAACATTCAAGGTTGTTTTGCTGTATGTATCAAACGTGCCATTGTAAATTTCTGTAACAAACTTCGACGTACATGCAGTATTTGCTGATGGCCAGAGCCAAAAAAGAAGATCCATCCTTTGAGTTACGAGTAATTCTGTGTATTAGGTCAAATTTGGTTGTACGTGGAATTGAATAGCCCTCTACAGCTTAGGAAAGCGTACTGATGATGAATGACATGTGTGTGAAGCAAGAAAAAAAAGCAAAACAAAAACCCAAAATAAAAATAAAAAAATAATAAAAAAGCACGCATGTTTAAAATTGGAGTCTCGTGAATGTATGATCGTAAGTTGATCAACTGATAATTATTTATAGTATTAGCGCGTTTAGGAACCCTTCATTTGACAACGACAGTTGCACTGACGCCATTGGAAATAGAAGAAACATAGACATGAAGCCAGCCTCACGCAAGTGTTTGACATTGATTGTTTCTGTGAGAGCAAAGACCCCTGGCGTACCATAATTAGGCCAACAAGTAGGTATCCGCTTTTTTTTCTAAAATTTTTGGCAGCAGTGACCAGCCGTGCCGAGCACAATTTCGGAATGAAGGACCCCAAGGCAAGAGTAATGTGTGGAGTTCGTCTAGCGAGCGAGGACTATATCACTAGGAACTTCACGCTTTTTTAATTTTGTTCTGGGTTGACGCTGCTTTCCACGTATGCTTCAGCAATTTTTTTTTTAAAAAAAGGTCATCTTCCAATGGATACAGATGTGTCCTGTTATGACAAGGTTTATTACTAAAAAGGTGAGTGTTCTGAAGGATTTAATGCCATGGCTCAAAAGAAGAGGAATTTTACTTACCACCCGCATACAGAAGTCAGTCGAGATAAATTTATTAATTAATTCAGTCAGAACTGATCGGAGAGTGAAAGCTTCAGACCAAATTTTACCCGGTATGGTAGGTCTCTGCTACCAGTAATGTTAGAAAAAGAAAAAAGGTAAAGCGGAGATCTACTTGTTGGTCTGTCCTACTGTATGATGAGAAAGTGAGGAAATATTTCTGTTACAAGGACCTTGAAAATAAGATCACCTATGTGGTATGCCATAAAACTTTGTAGTCAGGATAGGGAGCAGGCATTAGAGTTGTTGTATAGAAATTAAAGTGTGATGGTCGGAGGGATCAGCAGACAGATGGAAACAAGATTACCATGCGCCCGCTTTTCGCGAACAGTCGGGGAACAACAAATGGTGCAAATGACGGATAGATAATGGTTCATTATTATTATCAGAATGGAAAAGGGTGCACGGTGTAGAGGGAAAGGGATGTCATGTGGGGCAGGGCACGCTAGATATATTTGTTCATATTTTAGAGGTACTAATTATACAATTTATGCAATAAATAACACTACTAGTACAGACTTTGTCAAAAATTAGCAATGTTTTATATTTTTAAAAAAATATATGAATTCAAAGCCTCTCCTCAAATTTCCACCAACTTACATGCGAAGTAATTCATTTTAATCAAACCTTCATGTCTACGGAGCTGCTCAAATGTGCCTTTCAACGTGAAGAATACTATGTTATCACAACAATTGAATGACTATTACGTCATGGCCCCAACTGATCTTCGCCTACTCAGCTTATTGTCTCGACGGTATGTGCTTTTTAACTGGATTACAATGGTCTGCTCCCTGTTAAAGTTGGTGAGAATCAGCGGAGACACTAAATATAATTCTTCGAATGCAAGTTAGCGACATATATTTCTTGTGAAAAGTAATTACATTCTTGGAGAAATTTGAACTGGAGTCTTCTCTTTTGCCTAATACTGTATCAATAATGTATCAATAAAGCCGAGAGTCTTGAAAATGTCGGTGACCGGGGCGATCTTAACGAAAAATCTCACTATTTAAACATTCTCTAGTTCTTAACATCTCACAGGTCTAACGCATACATAGTGTGATGGGCACAACCAGCTCAGTTTCCATACACCATAATGTTAGACCAAAAACTATACAATTAATGGATCGCCAAATTACAGTGCTACTATTCAAGAGAGTTATATACCGCTCCGGTGGCCTAGTGGTTAGAGCGTCTGCCTCGGATGCGGGAGGTCGCGAGTTCGAACCCCGGCCGAATCATATCAACGACTTCACTGTGTGTGTGTGTGATTTGGATTTTTCACGTAGCTTTAACAATTGTTCAGTCATATCGCCACGATGTCTGCAGTGTGGCAGTTTATAGTGATGTGTAGCATTCGAGCATCATGCCGCAGACATGTAGCATCATGTCCCATCCAGTCACATTATCCTGACACCAGGCCGACCAGTCCTAACACTAACCTCTTAATGCTGAGCGCCTAGCGAGGCAGCTGTTAGTACCATTTTTAGAAGTCTTTGTTATGACTCGGCTGGGGTTCGAACCCTCTACCTCCCGCATCTGAGGCAGACGCTCTAATCACTAGGCCACCGGAGCGGTCCAAAGACTTTTTAATAATGGTACTAACAGCAGCATCTCTTGGCTCTCAACATTAAGAAGTTACTGTTAGGACCGGTGGGCCTGGTGTCAGGATAATATGACTGGGTGGGACATGATGCTATATGTTTGCGGCATGATGTCCAGTGCTAGATATCACCATAAACTGCCACACTGCAGACATCGTAGCAATGTGACTGAAAAATTGTTAAAGCTACGTTAAAAATCCATAACACATCTTTTATGCGATGAAATGGTGTGATACGCGTCTCGTTTTCGAGAAGAAAGCCATTTGTAGGTGCTTACTAGAAAAAAATCCAGCCTAGTGAGATCTCACCGCTTACATCCAGTAGTGCATGTGAAGCGACAGCGATAAAATGATCTCGTTTTACCATGTTACGTGACAAGGGCTCGTACTCAGTAACAAAGAAAAGAGTGAAAGCCAACAAGCTTTGTATATTTTAACAAAGAAATTTATTTCCCTAGAAAACAATGTAAAAATTGGTAAATAGGACTTACGGTTTGTGAATATAATCCAAAATTTAATCCTAAGAATGAAAAACACAAGTCCTATCACTAAATAATTCTATTAGAATCCAAGTTCGAATCTCGACGACACACAAATATGGAAGGCGATGACGTCAGATGTAGTCTAATGTACGAATATCAACAATTCCTCAATTGAATCACAGTTTTTGTTTCCGAATAATTCCAGAATAAATTTCCAGGAATATCTTTCAGAATTTTTTATAAGAAAGTCAACTTGTTGAATTTCCAGGAGAATAAATTATTGAATCCAAAAAACAGATTAAAAACAAACAATCTGGCAACAAATAAAAAGAAACACCTTGTTCCTTCAAGATGTTAAAACGACTCTCCAGAAGAATATTAAGAATGCGTATTTAAACCCCCAAAACATCATTTCAAGTCTCGCGAGATGGGTCATGTAGTCTCTTACTACAAGAAATCCATCACGTACGCCAGTGTAACCCCACTTAAAAACCAATAATAAAAAAGCGTTGTTTACACATAGTGATCACGCAAGGAAAGTATGGCCCCGATACTGACCAATCATTTTAACTGCCTGTTTACGTTTTTGCCAACCCAAGACGAACTAGGTTAACTAAAAATAATTCTCATGTAACACTTTTACGTCTTAAATAAACAACATTTGCTAAAAGAAAATATCGAATTACTAAAAAAGAATTTTGAATCCTTTCAATAATCATTACAATAAAATGTAATGAAACAAAAATAAAATGAAAAGAATTTCAAAACTAACACACAAGCAGTTTAATTACATATACGTAACAACCATTACATACAATTTAACAATAGGACCACCTCTAGTTCTTTTTTCCAAAAAGACATAGATGTGTCTTGAATCCGCGTGATGATGTTTTCTAGGATATATATGCCAGCAACTGCCCCGTTTGTTTATGTTTACTGCTACTGGAGGGTGTAATGTGGCAAATTTTGAAGACTTATTGAAACTTAATGTTGAATAAATTGTGTATTGAAGTTATCATAGTTAAGCCGGAAAGGTCTTGAGAAAGTTCACTGATATTTCTCTTATTTCATCTCTGAAACATAAAAGGGTCTACGTTTAAGCTTCAGTGGAACTAACCGAGTCATCGTAACGGTATAGTGACAGAGAGTACATAGAATTACCGACCAAATCGGTTGGAGGAGACTTTATGTCATATAATTGATCTCCAAAGGAAGCTAATTGCAGCATATTTTAGGCTGTTAAAATCTGATGAAAGACATGATTATTTTGGGGGAAGGTTTAGGAACAGTTGTTTCCGATTGGTCAGAAAACATTTAGGCGTACACTTTGGGAGACTGAGAATTTATAGGTGCAACTTTAGACAAATTTCTTCAGTCCGATTTTGCCTTGTGAGAAGACAAAAGGTCCGACTCCTTGGGAAACTTGAGAATAGTGTTTTCCCTCGTAGAAAGGCCAGATAGCTGTCTTGAAAGGAAGACAGGCTATAGTGCTAGGATGCACGGTTTGTGTGGAAAGAAACAGCATTAAGGTACGCAATTTTAGTTTCCATATAATATTCTATTTCATTTGTCTGGTTTTATGCAAATGTGTTGATATGCTTATGGTTCACGCATGTATAGTGTATTCATTTCGTAGGACTCTGTTGATATGTTAGAGTGTTGTGCAATTTAATTCTTTAAATTTTACAGTTAGTTCATTGATAGAATTGACGGATTGCATGTAACCAAATATTCAATGTATAGTATTTCATAGGGATTTATGATGTAATCCAAAAGAATATTCAAATATGCAGTATTTCATAGGGATTTATGAATTAACCCTAATATGCAGATGTGTCATATTTCTTATGATATATGAATTAATTTCCTGTGTAGGATGATACTGTTATCGTGAGTTAATGACAATTGTATATTTATATATAATTTCGCAATGCTTAAATGATCTTGCAGGTTATTGGTTACTGTAGCTAGATTTAGTGAATATTATGCCATAAGTAATTGAGCATTTATCTTATTGAACAAGAACTGACTAGTCAAATGTAAATAAGACGTGTAGTAATGTATGCTGGTATATACGGCCGCATTTGTCTATATAGAGCACGTGGTAATTTCTAATCAATTGCCGTGCGGCGAGGGCAATGAACTGTCTACTTAAGGTCATTTGTACTAAATATAACGGTGTACCTTACCGAAATACAGAATCTGTCAGGACAGTATTCGTTAATATCACATTGTCAGAATTTATGCAGTGTGAATCGCTAATCTGAATACGAACAAAGAGAGTTTATATATATAAAGATAAGTGGTGAAACTTGTCTAGCTTTAACCATACTCTTGTATTTAAGAGAACAGTTTTATACCCTTCCGAGAAAAAAGGAAAACCCGATGAGTCAGAGGGAAATCCGCATCTAAGAGAGGTCAGAAGAATCAGGGTCAGAAAGGGGACCAAAGCGTACACATTAGACGTGGAAAAACAAAACAAAAGGAGACAGACGCCAGGTGATGCTAAATTCTATCAATGTAAATCTGTTGGATTGAAAGTGAAATTTTGGTTATGTATTAATCGATTAAATTTATTTTTAGTAAATCTTTTGGATTGAAAGTGAAATTCTGGTTATGTATTAATTGATTAAATTTCTTTTATTTATTGGTAAAGGGGGCTCGTAGTTGTTTATTTCTTTCAATAGCCTTGCTCAGTTATCTGTTAACGTTCCATCTATCCGTCCACACTGGGCAATAACACCGTGGGAGGTCATTCCCTAGTTAACGACCGCCAAATCAATTAAAGGGGCTTTATTATGTCTTAAAGCTCCCCCGTTATAGAGGGTAATCTCGCCCTTACGTCGCAGTGGCGGACTCTGTTCTTTGATGAAGTTCATTATTCGACTGTCGTGTTTGGTTAATTTAATAGTTATGTTTGCGCATGAACGATGGATGCGCGCGCGTGTGTGTGTGTCCTTTGATAAAATTCTGTTTCTTTTGTTGTTATATATATATATATATATATATATATATATATATATATATATATATATATATATATATATATATATATATATATATATATATATATATATATATATATATCCAAACCATCAAAGCACATTCAAGGAAGCAACAGTCAAGAGCATTAACGATACAGGACAAAACAGGAAAATGTTTATAGAACAAGACGGGATAGTAATGGACTAAATACTGCAGAGAACTCTACACTTGTGTACCAGGAGGTGGCCTAAGTATCACCAGTGTACCCGCGGTACAATGATAGACGACGACTTTCCAATTTTGTGACTTGACAATGAGGCATAGATCAAGTCACTCAAGCCGGGCAAAGTAACAAACATAAACACCATAAACACCATTCCTGCAAGAAGGGCAATCATCATCTCTTCGAAGCTGCTGAACATGTTCTACCAAACGGAAGTTTAACACGGAGAAAAAACAAACAAAACATAAGAACTATATAGAAACTCATAAAGTGCAGTCCTTGTAAATGGCAGAAAGTGTGATTCCCAATAATAGTGTGTGTGTGTGTGTGTGTGTGTGTGTGTGTGTGTGCATAAAGTCTGCTAACTATGCGCTGTTTAACATCTTTCCAGTGTACACCACGAATAAATTGTGTGTGTGTGTGTGTGTGTGTGTGTGTGTGTGTGTGTGTGTGTGTGTGTGACACGGCGAAATACAGATATGCTTTTAATCAAATTTCATTTTGTATGAACTCTACTTAAAATATCTTCTGCGAGTCTTATTCCTCATAGAGTTTGAACAGAATTACAACATCATAACATTTATTAACAGCATCCCAAAATGTACCAGCAGCAGCAACAACAGCAACAATAATAACAATAACAGCCCCAATCTCCTATAAATGCAGTCACACTAGTTCGCACGCATTAATATTAAAAAATCTAAACATAACGGTAAAAATAATCTGCTTATGTTTAAGGTATGTTTTAGTAAAAGCATATGCAAGAGAAAGCCTGGGGGGCTTGGGCTCCAGATATTTTCACCCTGTTTTCTCCAACGAAATAAGCCACAGAAGATGTCACGTGCCCTGTCTTAAAATACAATAAACATACATATTGCACGAAGAGTATCTACGCCAACAAATAATGAAGCCAGGAGCATACTTCACGTCGTGTATTTGGGCGTTTTCCCATTCGAAATGAGAATGTTCTAGTAGAAGAAGGCGTACTATCAACTTTGTGAACGATTTTTCAATAATTCAGGTCTTTATTTTCAAAGCCGGCTAGGTTTTTGACATTAGCATATTTGTCTGAACAATGCATACTCGGTGAATGATTCGACATCTCAGACTTTGAGGATATGAAGTCGAAATCTGGAAATGTTTAAGTGAAAATTTCGAGATAGTAACCCAAAATTACTAGAAATTAGCTTACAATTTACAGATACAAACTCAACTCAAAAACTTCTGAGAAACTAACTTAAAATTTCCAGATACTAAGTAGAAGTTTTCTAAACACAAGCCCTACTTGGCTTTATTAACAGACGGTGTTCTATTAACTTGTCCTCTTCTACAGTTCTCTAATTTTCCCAAAAATCTAATTTTGCCAGTACCAGTTCTAATCAAAACTACAAGTCACAGCTTTGTGTTTAAATCTAATTTTGCCAGTACCAGTTCTAATCAAAACTACAAGTCACAGCTTTCTGTTTTGTATTTTCAAGGTCAGTTAATCCAATGATGTAATTGCATATATGGGAAGAAGGTGGGATGTTTTCCACATATATAAAATATTAAGAAAGTTAAAGTGTCGCTCTCGTTCGTCTATTTTCCGCGTCACTCATTCCTCTTCCTGTGATGCTTTTAATAGAATGTTTCATTGTTTGGCCCCAATATTGCAGGCTCCTTTGACTAGGGAAATTGAACATCTAACGTAGTTGAGAAATGAGGACGCAACGTGGTTTTGAGTGATGATTTGATTAAATACAACTACCGCCAATTACTGATATTGGTGAAAACACTTGCGGTAGAGCCAGTTGAAGTTTCTGCAGTAATTACCATGTATCTAAAGGAGAATCGATAAATAAATTAATAGGAAAATATGTTGGAAGTTAAGAAGAGCAAATCATAACAGAGTGGTATTAAAATAGGCACTGAGTCCAGGAACTAATCAAAGTTGCAAAATATCACTATAAGCGGCCGCAAAATTTATTTTTTAAATATACTGGAATTACCAATGCAAGAGGAAGTATAGGGTTAACGGACATTTCATTACAAACGTACCGTGGATTGCGAACGCTTTGGCGTGACTAATATAGATAATATGGGCAATATTCGATGATAAATCCAACTGAAATACAGGCACAAACTAATTAACTTAAGTGTCATTTTTTTAAAGAGAGAGAGAGAGAGAGAGAGAGAGAGAGAGAGAGAGAGAGAGAGAGGTAATTTGAATTTTCTTTCATTCTTATGGCACAACAAAAAATTGGATGATGTATTCGGGACTTTTCATAACAAAGACAACAGGTGCCATCAGGAGCTACAATGGATAGAACTTGGCTAGCTTATGGATTGATTTTAGCCAAGTTTGATCTTAACGATGGAAGCATTCTTGATTTTGACCAGTCCTTAATTTTCTCTCTAGCTCATGCTTACATGTCAGCGACTGCATTGCTTTACACCTTTATTCAGGATCACAATCAAATATAAAATTAAATTAATTTGAGCGATTCAGTCCAGTTTAAACTGTTTGGTGTTATATAATTTCAAAATCGTTTTGTCGTACGAACTTTGATCACGTGCATGACATTGCACCAAAATTACAAAATATGACTGAGACGGAACAAAAGCTCCGGTCCTTTAGTTATGCAACTATCTCCAGACTTGTAGGATGTTTCATTTGGTATTTTTATACACGGTGTTACAAAAGAATATTGTATAACTCTGCATGTTACCTGCTTTTTTTGAATTTGGTGAAATAGTTTATATTTTGAAGTAAATATGTATTTGAAAGCCTCTCCTGTGCCTACTTGCATCAGAATCGTCTGTAAATGTGAAAAGAGCCATTTATCGTATGTTATGTATATTTAATTTAATTGTTGGTTAGTTTGTTTTAATATATTTTTTAAAATTTCATTACGTGCTATTATAATGTAACATTGTCCGTTGGACTTGACTTTGTCCAAAATTAAGTTCATTTCTGTATGACCTAAACTGACTTTTTTATTTTATTTATTGTAAACAACTAATACATAGCTAAATTATTCTCTATATGTGTGGGTTTAAAATCAGTATTATTAATAATAGAAGAAGTAAATATGTTTATTTGGGTCAAAGTTTTGGAATTTCCTAAGTGAATTATATATTATCCAGGTTATTGTTTTGTAAACATCAGGATCATTCTAGAAGGTTATTTTCCATTAGGTACTGTTTTTGTTTTTTTTAGAAACTGCTAATTGTGACCTGAGGTCAAGTAGAGAAATATATAATCTTGCAACTGTGAGGACTTGATCATTCGTGCTTTAAGTTTTAGCAGAATCAAGTTGTATGTTGTGTCCACGATTTTTTGAAAATTTCGGGCTAGAATCTGTTTTTTCAAATTATTGAATTCAAGTGATTATTTTCTCTGGAAATACAAACGTGCTCTGATACAATTCTGGGATAGAGACATTCACTGGAATTTATTGTGTTTTCAAACCTGGAATTATATTTCTGTGATTCAACAAAAGACACATCAACACTAAAAGCTATAAAAGACTCGTCTTCGCCTTCAGGTTTTGGATTTTTTCGGGACTTGTACTGTGTTTTATTCAGAACATTAAATTACTAGGGCTTGTGTTTGTAATTCTTGGATTATTTTGGGATTTAACCTCTTTATCATCATAATCTTCTCTCTGTTGTCTGATGATGTTTTTGAGTCCAAGCCTCCTTTTTCTACCATTTTGAAACGCTTCATATTCCAGGGCTATCATTAATGCGTCCTCAGCTGTTTTTGCCTTCCCTTGATGTACGGCCCATTCCATTTCAGAGTTATTCAACGCATCTATAAAATAATCTAGGCATAGCTGTTGTCGAATCTCCATCTGTGCAGAGGGATATGCCAATCGGACTAGCCTCTTTATTTCCTGTGCCAACTCAGGAAGTGTCTCATCTTTCTTTCGTAATCGCGTTTTAATCTGAGCCCTGTATAATTCAGCCTGATTCTCAGGTTGGAAACGTGTCATTAACGCAGCAACAAGACTATCAAAATCTCTACGTTGTGATACTGAGAGGTCTCTCAGCATCCCTTGGGCAATTCCTCTCAAAGCAGTAGCTAACTCTAGAGCTTTGCTTCTTTTATCCCAGTTATTAATCTCGCAACCATTTCGAAATTGACAATATAATCCTGCCAATTTGTAGTACCATCAAAAATGGCTGGTTTCCGATGTTTCAGCTGACCCCCACTGAACCGGACATGAGAATGACTTCCACTTAAATAACCTGGATCATCTCTGACATCCTGTAACCCCCCAATTCCATATGACTACTGGCCAGTTCCATCACCGCCAGCATAGGAAACAGATGTCCCAAAGATCCCCTGAAGTGTTTCACATTGAAAATCTCTGGATATTCACGTGGTGCCCAGCAGAGTACCCAAATTAGTGCTTGAGCACCCCGCCCCAACCTCAAGGTTTGAAGCATAACTTCTGGAATTACGTGTTCCCCCAGTCTGGGACACTTCTCCTAGACTACCACCAGAAATTTCCCTGGAATGATCCTCAAACAACGGCTCCTCATGAAAGTCAAGCCGCTGTCTCACCATTATGGTTCTCGGGTCATCATATGCCTTTTGTAGCATATCCAATCGATAATGTAAGTTTTCCCTTTCCTTATTTTTCTCCTCCGAAGTTTGACAGTTTTCCCTCTGACATGTCAGTTCAGTTTCAAGGTCACCATCAGAAGCTGGCATCCTTAATTGCACTTCCTCACTTGGTGTTCCCGCTGTATAAGCAAAGGCCTACGTGAGTTTTATTCTCCCGGCACCGGTTTCGCTGTCTCCATTGTATCCCTCTGTGGATTTCATAATCCTTTCCATTGTTTTGAAGCATCAAAAGACGTATCTTGCAGGAAGGATCCCACCGCTGCCACCACTGTAACGTGCTCACCCCGGTTTAATTTCGCGGCTCAAGTTCACTAAGGTTGTCCGACCCCTCCATCTACTTTTTACTCTATTCTTTATGCATAAATGTTTGCCAACTGAATCAAATTACACCTTTGCTCCAGCTCGTAATAAAATATATTTTCATAATATGTTTCTAGATATCTAAAGGGGTGGAAACTGATTTTATGTTGAATTGATGTGCCAAAATTTAAAATTGTAATTAATTGCAAACATTGATCATTCTCCTAAAGTTGTATCACAATTATATGAATTTGCATGAGGCTGGAGATGGTCAAACCGATCCTACTTTTGTACAATGTATTCCCAAGAGGTCACCAAAGATATTTTATATTTAATTTATAATAGGAAAATAATATAAATAGTAAAGGCAATACACATAATAATGTACTAAAAAGTTTTCGATTCTAGTATTCGCAAATTCATCAACCACAAAATTCATTTCAGATCTAATTTACTGCGTGGAGAAACCTAAGAACGTTGTTGGTGACTCTCTACACGTTAAACACACATACGTATATAATACAGGATACAACAGTATTTCCAACCGTAATAATCTAAATACTGGTTTCAATATAAACTACAATAGATAAGGTATTGTTACTTCCGGGATTATTCTTGCAGCAGTGACAAGATTTTGGAATTTAATCTGCATTGACCACAAAATGGATTCTGCAGTAAGAAGTTCCTGCCTCTTGAAGCCAACATCAGCGTGCGAATAGAAAGATGTAGTGTCCTGCAGCAAAAATGTCAAGTCTCTCAACTGCTTTGAGGACAATGGTGGATTTTTGGACATATCTACTAATTTAGTTTTACTGCCAGGAGAAATTTCAGGAATTAACAACTTTTGTGTATGGCACTATATCGATCGATTGAGAGAGAGAGAGAGAGAGAGAGAGAGAGAGAGAGAGAGAGAGAGAGAGAGAGAGCAAATTTTCTCAACCCATGTAACATCACAACAATGATTTGAAGATGCACGCATAAATCTTTCGATACAATGGACATTGGCAGCAACTAAATACAAGAAGTATCCACCATTTCATTGTCTTGTGTATGGTTCTTGCGTCAATCATGGACAACCAGATCGCATTAAGACTTTGTTCCCGATCATAAACTATCAAACGTTATTAGTCAATTCAAACCAATCTGATAACTGTTCTATTTCACAGATTCTGACCATTAGCCCGAAAGTGCATCATTATTATATTGGTGACAGTCATCAACGAACGTATTATACCATTTATTCTTACAATTTCAGGGTGTTTTATTTGGCCTGTCACAAAACAGTTATTGTAAAACGCATATACAAAATGTAACATTGTACGGATTTTGAAATCGGAAAAAACAATTCACAAGACAATAGTTTTATTGGGTATTTTTGCAGCCAATCAAAATAGCATAATTAATGTGACACCATATTGGTGCGAACATAATATCACACATATATTTATTTATATGTGTATCAATTCCAAGCAGGAGTTTGAGGTAACAAATCATAATATGGTGTAAAAGAAAATGTGTCTCTTCGAGGAAATGTGCATATGTTACAGCTACAGCTAAAATCGATACAACTAAAATCGATACAAATTGTTGAGAGAGAGAGAGAGAGAGAGAGAGAGAGAGAGAGAGAACAACCTCGGACCACTCATATTGCGATTACTACATATACACACTATTTAGCAAACCAGTGTCTAAACATTTGATGGTTCAGTGGGTAGAGTTAAAATAATAAATAAATAAATAAATGTAACCTAACCACATTCTAAACATTAATAGCTCAATGAGAAGAGTTAACAATAAAAAAATATAAAACATGAATGGTCCAAAGCTATAGTTTGATAGATTCAGTAGTTTTCACTAGTTTAACTTAAAAGTATCAATCTCAGTATAGATTACTAGCGACAGGCATTTTGTTGAAATTCAAGCATGAAAAAATACAACGATATACAAATTATATTTTGGCAGTGATAGATGTCTTCTCAATTACATCTGGGCTGATAAATTAAAAACGAGAAAGAAAATTACATGTTATTCACTTGAGGAGAAATCTTCAAAGTGCGAAAGTCTGTAAGTATAGATACAGTTTGATGTGGGAAAACACTTTTAGTTGCAACGGGAGGATTAAAAGTCTGCTAGAAAAGGAAAATATTGCATACTTTTCCACTTACTCAGACAAATATGCATATGTAGTGGAAAGGTTTAGCAGATATATATCAGTTAAATGAACATTCATTTCACACAAAAAGAAACTGAGAAAATGGATGCCGTTTTACCAAAGCTAATTCATGAAGAAGTTAATAAACATTAGTCCGGCATTCAAAGAAGAAAGAACTCCTAATTTCACAATCACTTGAACGGTCAGAATTTCAAAATATATGTCAATCTTTGCTAAGCGATCTCTTCCTAACTTTAAATAATTAATATCATCTAGGTAATTTTAGGTGAACCAGTAGTTTAAATCACAAGGACGTAAAAGGACATAAGGCTTAGGGCGTGTTTTGCGAATCGGATTTATTTCTATACGACAGACAAGACGACATGTACAACATTTTATAGACCATAAGAATGAAAGGTACAAAGTATGTCCTTGTGAAGTGGAAAGAATATGATGATTGTTTAATAGTTGGGAACTAGCAGAAAATATTATTTCATTAAAATAAATAATTCAAAGCGAAGGTTGGTGAAGATGATATTGATGGTTTAGCAGGAGATGAAAAGAACTGGCTGACTTGGTTGAGCGCCTCCACACAACCTCCACAGCATACAGTATGGAGCCTAGCGCCGAGAAAACCAAACTGATGACAAACAACACCAATAGCATCAGTGCAGAGATAAAGGTCAGTGGACAGAAACTGGAAAGGGTCACAAGCTTCGAGTTCTTGGAATTAATTATCACAGATGAGAGCTCCAAACCAGAACCACTTTGCAGGATTGCCCAGACAACAGCAGCAATAACAAGGTTGAGACCAATATGGAATGATACCAACATTGCTTTTGGTTCCAAAATAAGGCTGATGCGCTCGATTGTCATATTCATCTTTCTGTATGCTTGTGAAACATGGACGGTCACATCAGATCTGCAAAAGAAGGATTCAAACCTTCGAAATGAGATGCTACCGCAAGATCTTGGGCATCTCATACATTGACCATGTAACCAACGAAGAAGTTCACAACAGATCCAACGAATTATCGGATCCTACGAAGACCTCTTGACCACTGTAAAAAAGCGCAAACTGAAGTGGTACGGTCATGTCTCAAGATCATCTGGACTGGCAAAAACAGTGCGAGGGTGCAGAAGAAGAGGCAGACAGAAAAAGAGGTGGGAAGACAACATTAAAGAGTGCACAGGCATGGGATATGGAGATTCCCAAAGGGCAGTAGAAAACAGGGAAAGATGGAGAGAATTGGTTGTAAAGTCGACTGTGGTGCCCCAACGACCTCTTGGGTTAATGGATTGATGATGATGATGAAATAATTCAGGCACATTACAGATGTAACAGCGTTAAGGAGCATAAAACCTTATTTTTTTGAAAGATTAATGTAACTTGTGCTTAATCATTGTATTCGAAAATGAAATAGTTACATCAAAAATGGCGCACATTACCTACCTGATGATGCGACTACAATGGATGCAATATCCTATCATGGTAATCAATGGCATCACAGAAAAAATGAAACGTGATAATATTAACAAATATCAAATTGATTCTAACTACATCTTGAAAAAGTAGAAACGCAAATACAGTGTAAAAGATTACAGCCTGGTTTACGATAGTTTGAAAATAAAAGGTCAATACAATAAAATCAATACAATAAAACAGATGGTTAAATTATGCAGTATACCTACACAAATATTTACCATAAGCAATATTAGCACATCCATTCAACGTAAATCGCAAAGATTTAGCAGAAAAATAAGCAAAATCATTTAAATATCCAGTTTTTACAGAACTCTTATTTTGAAAGCAATTAAAATTAAACTACTAAAGTAAATTTTACTACTTTAAATTTTTTCAATAAGATGTTTACTTATATAATGCTTAAAATGCAACAAACTGAAAAGAACATTTAAAATAGCATACACCAAAATATTGTGTAAATGAAACGGGATTAAAATTGTATGACATGAAATAAAATGTATATATTATTGAGTGAAAAAACCCCAAAGAATTACACGTAAAAGTGAAGGGGAATCAAACATAACAGCAACTTGACGCTTGATGCATTTGCATAAGAAACGTAAATTATTTTACATATACACAACACCTGCCAATTGCTTATAAGAATGCTTAAATTGTTAATTTAGTTTATTTTGTCATGATTGTATTCCGAAGTGTTCCGTCGTCATTTAAAGTATCATGATCTTGAATTTGATATTGTATTTGTCTTGTATCGGCATCATCGTCGTAATCAAGATTGTCATATTCTTTCATTTCAAAATAACAAACCAATGGACAAATTATTATTTATAGAAGAAAAAAACAAACAACAAAACCATTTATCCAGAATTGGAAAAATATAAAAAGCAAATGGAAGATACAAAGAAAGCAACCAATAAAATACCTGCCTGCAAATAATCTGGAAAAATGGATGAGAAACACCAGAAAACGCACAGAATTTTTGTAAATCTGATTACGATCTGGAAATTTTAGAATCCAAACTATCGAGGATTATGCAGATGGTAGCACATTATACTGAAATAACACTTCGTGAAGGAAACGAAACAAAGTCAAACAGAATTATTGGTCTTTTGGTAGAATATCTGTGTTAGCCATCTTCTTCATTTGGACAAAAAGTTAAATGGTTTCCTCATAGTCTTTACCATGTTGCTGTATTTTGGTTGATTGTCCATTGCAATATACAAAACATATTGGATATTGGAATGGACAATCAACCAAAGTACAGCAACATGTCTCGAGTGCGGGGTTATAATATGTCCACTGAAACAAAAAACAAGAACAACATAATTAACCTTGTTTACATGACGCACTTAAATCTATTCCCACAGTTACTAACATTATGCTTTTAAATAAGCTCTTTAATACGTGAACAGGGTCACCTTCGATAATGGACACTGTCGAAACTGTAGAACTAATCTTTTAATTTTGATTTTGTTTACCTGATGACATTGTTTATACCGTACAAAACATTTAAAAATGAAATAGGTATTGCTAAATGTTTCAGCAGATATTTAAATCTGCGTGGCCATTTTCTAACGTCTTTGATTAATAATTACTAAGATTTGGATAGAAACAAAACATGTTTATCAAGACAATGTAGCAGGCGACATTAAGTTCGGCTCTTGCTGTTGCGTACAGAATGCTTTTCTGAAAAAGCTGTTTGGATGTACCATTGATGCACAACCAACAATGGATATTAGGGAATTTGTAAAGCTGATCATTACTGTTTCTTTATAGCCATTTCACAATCAACTGCCTTATAGCGAATGAAGTTTTATCTACCTAAATTGATACTCTACAGAATAAAACAGAGTTTAATGTTATATAAAAATGAGAGGAAATGAATAAAAAATTGGCCGGTATTGGTTGGGAGTCCATCCTAGAGAATAACACAACGTGTGCAAAATATTAAGGAGATTAAATTAATTTTTTTTTATCAACAAGATTGAACACCATAAAGGTATGAGAAAGAAATATCAACATGCATACAAACTTTTAAATTGGATAGACGCAGCTATGGAAATACTTTCAGTTGGTTTATGTGTTTCTGCAACTGGTCTGCGTGTATCTGGAATAGTTTATGGTACAGTTGTATGGGGAATAGCTTATGGTACAGTTGTATGGGGAATAGCTTATGGTACAGTTGTATGGGGAATAGCTTATGGTACAGTTGTTCCACTAACCTACACCAGATTTAGTATAATAGTCATAGGAATTGTTTCAAAAGCTTTGAATGAAAAGTTATTTCGCAAACTGGATGTAGAACCGGATGAAATAGTAACATGTATCATGGCCAACCTCAGGAGTCTCGATGACATGGTAAAGCAATGAGTTGAGTAATTCTGAAATAAACAATGAATAAAGTTTTGATCATAAACGAGTACAACTCACATAAAGAGATAAAAAGACGCAATTAAGACAAAAATGAATACAGAAACAAAAAAGAGAATGAAATCTTGGTGAAGATCACAGAATAAAATTGTGAATCGAAAAATTTTAATAGCGGTTGCCTGTGTCTTCGTTGACGTCTATTTCATCGAAGTCACCCAAAGGGATATTGGCACACCTCTGGGCTGTGTCTTATCTTTTAAATACAAATTAATGGTGCAGCATTTGCAAATCATGAGAACTATATTACAATCAAGGCTATTTCTAAAATCGAATTTTCAGTCAAGGCTGCCCCTAAAATCTAATTTTCAATCAAGGCTGTCTCTAACTTAGAAGTCTCAATCAAGGCTGTCTCTAACATAGAAGCCTCAGTCAAGGCTGCCTCTAAAATAGAATTTTCAATCAAGGCTGTGTCTAACATAGAAGTCTCAATCAAGATTGTTTCTAACACAGAAGTCTCAATCAAGGCTGTCTCTAACATAGTAGTCTCAATCAAGGTTGATCTAACTTAGAAGTCTCAACAACCCATTTGATAACAGGAAAGGCAAGTTACTCATTTCATTATAGAAAATATATTCTGTTGATTGGTATCAGAATATTTCCGATGAACTGAAAAAATATATTGACTTACATCAGTGACAAGATTGCAACAATGGTTATTTTGTGCCCTGGTCGCAATTACATCTTTGGCGTGTACATAAACAAAGCTAAAGATGGAATGACTGCAGTTGGTGACAAGGAAGAAAGTAGTAACACTGAACGTTTGAAATACAATTAAAAAATTGGAATAATTTGCTGTAACATTTGCACTGTGTATATCATGCACTACAACCACAAATTGTTAGGGTTCCTTAGCAACGGACTGGAAGCTGCACAGGCATCTACTGAATTAGATACAATTTTCCAATTTGAAACACAAGCTTATATATATCAAAATTAGAAAGAACGCCAAAATTTACTCACTTTTTTGCATTTGGTGACGTCATGGATGATGGAGCAAAAGCGAACGGTTTTGTGTTTACTGTGAGAAACCTTCTCTTCGAGTTATTTGATATAGAAGGAGTTGATGAAGAAATAGTTATAGAACAACGAGCATTGGTATTGTTCCAGAGACAAACGAAAGAATTCAAAGAAAACTGATCAAAAACAAGCGAATACTTGCATGAAAAATTTTCTTCTGTATGCATATGCTATTCATGGTTTATGATTTAAACGATCCTCAAAGTAAGGCAAACTAACTTAACTGATTTTTACCAACCGTCTTAACACCAATTACATTATGTGTAATTTTTATTGCACTTGTGATGGGTGTTATGTGTACATTGATTACAACTTCTTGCAGCATATAAATAGCAGAGATGTTGAAGTACGGTAAAGACATAACTCCTCATAAGCAGGACAAGATGAGAAAAGTTAAATCATTCACATCATAGCCGCGCACAAAAACAGGAACTTTATTTTTCATTAACGAATAATTAAGTTCATTTTTGTAAAACAATATCATTTCATTTATTTCTTACATAAAATAAAAATGTTCATAAAATCGTGGCAAAATTTGTTTCTACATATCCTTTTCTAAGGTAAGGTTGTATGCAGTTAAGTCGGAGTTATCATTCAATTCTATCATAATCGTATTTATACAAAAACTACCAAATATTGTCCAAAATGACACTTGTTGCAGGTCCTAATTTTACCAACATCAAACTAAAGTTAAATCTAGTCTTAACACCTTTTATTGCTCAATAATTATGTCAGACCTGAATTACAAAAATCAGACTGCTCGATTCAAGACTGAAATTTTCATTCTAAGATAAAGGTATGTTGGTGATGTGTAAGCATGGCCTGAATTTCAACAACCCAAGTTTTAAATTAAGGTTAGAATTAGCACATCTATCCGCACTTTCAATAAATTTCTACAATTCTTTCCTAAAATTAAGATTTTTCATTATCAAGTTTATGATATTTAAGTCGAAATCAATATTTGTGTCAGAGATAAATATATTAACAAGGATGCAAAATCGCCTTTTTGTTTCAAATCGAACACGTGGAAAACCCTCTGAATCTTAATAAAAAACATTGAGCAATTGCTCAAATGTTAGGAAATCTTAAACAATATCCTCAGAGATAAGACAAATAAACAAATATCACGATTTTATGATTGCATTTTAATCCCTGTTGCACTCTGAATGTACTGTGAGAATAAATGCTACCAACCAATTAATAAGAACAATATTAAAAAATTCTCAATTTGAGGAAGACATTTTGAGATATTTAGTGAAACTGAACCATGATTGGTCAGTTTTAAATCGGATATAACTTTCTGCTAATCAGATTGCTGTGCTCCAAACTTATATGCATGCTTAGACTTACGTTCTGCTGGTAAAACCGATGCCTGTTCACACTCTCCCAAACATAGCATGAAAGGCCCAAGCCGTATCATATAATACTATTCTCTGCACTGTTTCTCTTTCCACATTACATTCAGTATGCAGTATGATATTTACTAGAGAAAAATCTATTATAATTGAGTGGATAGCATTTTTAATGGGTCCATTATATGAACATGCAATATACCATTTTAATGGGTCCATTATATGAACATGAAAGTGCGGGTTTGTAACTTTGAAAATTTCAGTAGTGCATTGACCAGTCTAAATAAAAGCATGACAATGATCGGTTGATATAGCTATATACGCTTGATCTATGCAATGCACTATTTATTTCTTTATATACAAAAAAATGAAAACGGTCTAAGCACTCATTAAAGCTGTCATAATTGAGTTGTCGTTTTCTCGTCCAGATATGTTTTAAAAGCATTTATGGCATTGACTGGCAAGTTATGAGGCTGGGCCATCTTACTTTGATTAAATTAGGGAAGGCTATAAAACTGGTTTGTCACGATGATGGATACAAAAATGTAAAAGACTGATAAATTAGAGGTTTGATGTGTTCCTGGATAACGTCTTATACATTTAAGCGTTTTCTTTGCACCGACTGATCAATCTTTATCAGTTTCTCGAGATGGACTCAGCGCGACAATTGTCTGTATTGAAGAGAAGAAAGCTTTCATATTGAAATCTTGTGACTCGGCATTAGAGACGAATTGGTACGTCTTCGTGACCATGCAGAGTCCTATATAGCGCCACTGAAAGGAAAGAATTGCATTACTTCTTTTATGGGTGGGTATTACGACAAAATATTATATCGACTGCAAACCTAAAGAACCCCCCCCCCCATAAAATTACACGAATGTATGACACTGTGCCCTGTGTTCTTTATTATGGTATTTTACATTCCGTTAAATGCAAGTCCAATTAAAAAATTTTAAGTGCCTAAGGTTAGGGACTTTTAGCCCGTCAAAATTTGAAGAGTCGCATTAAATAAAAGTCATGCAAAATTAATTTTGTTTGGCGCGTATGGCGTTAAAATCTGGTTTTTATTAAATGTTTGAACCCCATTTTGCTATGGATTAGTTGTCCGCCATTTTAAATGACGTATGATGCAATTAATGACTTAAGATGGATTAGAGTATTGATGACACAAAAAGCCCATAATTACTGTATTGTATCAGCGAGACATTTAGAAATACGCGTTCAAGAGCTCGGTGTTTCGATGGCGTGAAATCGAGAGCACATGTTGTGCTGGTCACTATTGAAATAGTAACGCTCAATCAGATGTCATTGTCCGCTGACAGGGGAATAGGAAGTGTTCCATCAGCGATCATGTGCTTGCAATTCAACCCACATGAGGAATGATGTGCATTATCTGCCAGCACACAGTCAGTGTCAAATAAAAATACATACGGGATTTTCTATGACTGCTTATTTCAACTGAAACTAATGAATAGAGAAGAAGACTGCGAGCCTTAGCCAGCAAAAGATCCACATTTTTCGACGAATTTCATAAATTAGCTCATATGTAAGATTCTAGTTAACACATGATATAAAATACCGATTTTTTCTTAACGAAACTGCAGAATGGAATAGTGAAATGACTTTCAATTACATTTAGAATCCACGGTCAATACGCCACCTTTAATTTATATAGAAAACATATTTTGGACATGTACTATATATTGTTGTATAACTTGTATAGAATCCTATATTTTTATTCTGTACTATCAGTCTGACAAAGAAAGAAAAAAATATTTTGAAAACTTCCTTGCATATCTATTAACAAATCACGTGATCATCGTTACTTTAACATAATGATTGCCTGGTGGTTTATCACAACAAACAATTTAAAAAAAAAAATCATTGTATGCGAAATTATTTTCACACACCACAATAACTTGGTCGTGTCCATTCAAGTGAATACATAGATTTCCTTATCAATAGCATGATCAGTTACATAATGTAATATTGATTTATTTCAGATGTAGAATCATGGGTGGTGCAAGATTGTAGAGTCTGAAGAGACAGATTTGGATTACCTATTTATTTAATGTTTTAAGACTTGAAACTTGCTGTATGCTTCAGTTAGTGTAAAAAGTAAGCCACATTAACCTACATTTACGATAGGGAAGAAGGATAATGACAAAAAGGACATGTTTTAGATAACATGCCTACATCTGTAGATTTTCCATAATAACACGATTTTAAAACTTAGATGATCTTTAAAAAAGCCCAGCGTCTTTAGTATAAAATGTTTAGGTAACTGTGGACAACTTTTATTTTTGGATGTTTCAGAATGATGTAAATACCAAATTCCGTAAAAACAGCATGGATGCATTTGGACATTAGCACTTACCGTGTCATAAGGGGAAGACCAGTATGACAGTACAGTCCCCTAATATAGTTCAGACCAATGCAAAAAACACCCATATTTAGTTCAACAAACAAAAATTGCATTCATATAGAGATTTATTTAGAAAACAAACATTTTATAATGGGATTAACCAGTAAATATAAAAAGTCATAAGCGTACGAAGAACAGGTCATTGTGACGCACTTGACCTTGTGAAGTAAGGAAGACTAATTGGATAAGACAAAACCTTTACACTGGGGGCTAACCTGAAAGCAACAAAGTCCTTAGTGTGAGAGAAGTAGGTCACTTTAACCTTCTTCACTAGGTTCGTTTAGAATGGTTGAAACAACGTCGTTACCAAGTTCTACGAGCACCAGTGCTTGAGATTCGCCAGTAGAACAGACATTGTACACGGATTTTAACCTGCGATCAGCATTTATTAGTGCAAGTACATTCCTTTGGGATGGTTCCGACGGATACAAGTAAAACTGGAAAAGTTGCATGAACATGACTACAGCTGGATATTTACCAGAAGACGAAAAATATATATTGTGGTGAACCTTCAATAGAAAAGGTATTTGTGAAGAAAAATAGGTAATTATGACTTGCTTTCCTCAGGAGTTTGAGTAACACCCCTAAGTAAGTGACATGAAAATATTATACCTAAATTTGGCACAAGTGGCAATGACACACAACGATAACTGTGAGGAAAAGACTGCGGACGATGCTGATGATGTCCAGCACGCTACGAACACTTCCGCTGACAACAAAAAAAGAGTAAACGGGACAAAACTAACTTTAAAGTATGAAAAATTTCAGACCTGGGATCCATACCTGAAAAAAGGCAAACCATTTCAAGAATCAGCTTAGTTAGAATGTAATAAAAGATACTTACGAGTTAATGGACAAGGTCACAAAAAAGTGAGCCAGGAAGAAATCAATATATTTTTGTTGCCAGGAAGAAATCATCAGATTTTGGTACATGAAAGAAATCACTGCATATTTGTTCCAAGAAGAAATCATTACATTTTGGCGCCAGAAAGAAATCACCACATGTTGGTGCCAGGACGAAATCATTTCATTTTGGTGCAAATAATAAATCAGTATGTTTTGGTGACTTTCCTACAGAGATCTTATATCTGTTTAGCACATCACGATATCTGAATTCAATTAATAAATGTATTAACACTACTGATATCAAACATACAAAGTGTCTTTCTGTTTTTTTTCTTTGTTGTTTTATTTTGATGGGGTGGGTGGGGGTAGAACTCCTGGGTGCGCCGGGGGTGGGATATTGGGTGACAGTTGGGGTTCCAGGAACTGACCTTTTCCAGAATTGATGGTAGTTGATAATTTCAAAAGATCTGTGAAAACATTTAATTCTGTGGGACTTAATTCAGTTGACTAAAACATTCTATTATTATTACTTTTTACATGAGTAAATTTGTGTAGATTCGTGAATATTAGGTGTTGACTAAATATTTTAATTTGTGCCCCTTGGAGGTGAAACGTGTCATGTGAAGACTGGCTTATCCATCGATCCCGTCATATCATTGGATTAGACATGTTGATATTTGTATATGTTTATGGAATATGTTATCTTGATCGTTTGCTTGGCGCTGTCGTTTCAACTCCTCTAATATAGACTCCTATAAACTGGAAATAATGAGTCGCATTCCGTGCAGGGACCTTTTAAATTTGACAGTGTAATTTTAAGCAGTCGTTCAAAATTTTCTAGAAGTCTCCTTTTTGGTAGGTTGAATGCGAAAACAGTATTCAATGATCACCAAACGATTTTCTTTCCTGGCTGGTCTTGACTCTGTCTTGGGCCGGAAAAAGTGGGTGGTGTTGGATGGGATCAACCATTTCCTCCTTAGAATCGCTAGAGTGAACTTCTGACAATACGTCTTGGACCTCGTTGGGTGAAACAGAAAGTCATTGTCACTTTGTTTCTGGTTTCTCCCTGAAAGAGTGTGTCTTTTTCATGAAGGCAGAGGATTCAAGTTTATTTTTAATAGGGTTACCTTTCTCCCTATATATAGAACTCGCCCCTACCCCCCCCCCCCGCCTATATATCTTTCAGTTCTATATTCAACCTGTGAAGGCGGAAAAATCACGACAGACTGCATTTCTAGTCAGAGATTTATTTAGTCATTAGAATAAACTCCTCTATCAGATTTGTTGCGAGACTAAAGATTACCCCTCTCTAGATAATAGTGAAAACATATTTTATATCTGTCAAGAAAAAGGTGATTCGCGCCAAAATGTCCACAGTGTCAAAAATAAAAGAAATCTTAAAGATAGGAGGAACTAGTTCCGTAGGCAAAAATAAAGATATCTCTTAACATCGACATGAAAAGACATTGGCCTTCCGAGTGTCCCAAGAAAGTGAAAATGGAGGTGATTTCAGATGCAGCAGAAACCAAAGAACCCATTTCACCGAAGAAATTGAAAACAATACCAGCAGAAAAAACAGCAAAAGACCCAGACCCAGTGAAAAAATTCAAAGCAAGACATTACTAAGATGTATACACAATTGACTTTTTGTGATGGGATTGAAATTTCATTGGAATTATTATTCACGAGAACACACCAAAGACGTATATGTATCCATTTCTTGATTTGTTTTGTTTAGTATTGATAAGACACATATATTTGGCGATGGATTTCTTTTTATTTTTTTTATTTTGCAATAATGAGTAATATCTCTTTTCTGACTGTACTGGGTGGCCCTGAAAAGGGCGGTTGGGTTTGAAAAAGAATAATGGAAGCGACAACACGAATTTCTTTAAACCTTACCAACGTTTATGCCTTACTGCTACTAAGTAGTCGAGGACGATTTAGAATGCCTCTGATTGTCAGTTATGTTTTCACTCGCTTCCTTTTGTTCATTGGTCATCGTTTTCATCTACTCTTGCTGCGTTCTCGTTTGCTATTCTATTTGTGCTTGCACAAATGTGCATTATTCATAATTCTGGCCTCCTATAAAGGTCTCCATCCCTTCCTTCTTTTGTCCCAAAATCGTCATACTTTTACAGTGATAGAGGAGGAGATGTTAGTACCGTATAAAAAAGCCTGCGATTATAAGAAATAACAAAAAGGTAAATCCAAATTCAGATCATTCCTTGGGAATATTCTACAGAAGCAGTAATCACTCTGTCACTCCGGTGTGTAGGAAGTTTCCACTTTAGTCTCACCTCAATGAAAAGTCTTCATTTCAGCCATGCTTACTGCAGTAGTTGCACTACTTGTAAATCGTGGGCTGTGTTATGATTAGGTGATAAAACACGCCCTGACTGAAATATGTAACACGTGTTCTGATTGCTGGAATCGTCAAATTAGTTTCAATTTGGTCTTAAAACTGTATGCAGAATTAATCCGTCCCTTGTGTAATCTGTTGTGTAATCTGCTAAGATGTTAACCAAGGTGGAGTCAACGACTGTAATTTCCAGCATGCCGTGTGATACAGATTGCCTTATGCATGTGAAGTTATCATGGACCATCAGCAACATCACAAACAATGCTGTATGGATAAACTTTTAAACTGAAAGGCAAGGGCGCCTCAAATGAGTACTGGTTTATGGACGAAGCAGTGCCAACAGTGTTAACGCTTTTTTGTTACCTTCCCCACGGGCCTTTTCAAGGCCATATGGGTCTGTCAGAAATCGATATACTACTCAGTCCATTATCAAAAGGTTATGCGTTCTGTGTTTGTTTGTATGTGTCATCAAGTTTCTTGTTTACTTCCGCAACTTAAACTAACACCCGTGTATCACCCTTCTATCTTTTGTGATCGTATACAAATAAGATATTATTTGTATGTATATGAGAATATTCCTGTCCTTTATGCAACTATTGGTGTGCGCTTGTGTGAATACTCATACTCTATCTCTCGTTACATTTCACCTTGGACTGTATAAGTGTGTGTGTGTGTGTGTGTGTGTGTGTGTGTGTGTGTGTGTGTGTGTGTGTGTGTGTGTGATTTTGTCTACACCATGAGCTACTCAACTTCATTCTTTACATACCGTTGCACACTGTGTACTGGTGAGTGGGTGTTGGTCAGTATATCTGAGTGCTGGTCAACAGGAGTAGGTGTTGGTGATTAGATGTGGAATCTTGTCAGTCAGATGAGGTTAATGTCCAACCTCAGCCAAGTCTTACCAAAGACTTATAAAAACTGTATTAGCAGCTGCCTCACTAGGCGCCCAGCATTACGAGGTTAGCGTTAGAACTGGTCGGCCTGGTGTCAGGATAATGCTACATGTCTGCTGCATGATACCCCAGTGTTAGACATCGCTATAAACTGTCACACTGCAGACATCGTAGCGATATGACTGAAAAATTGTTAAAACTGCGTTAGAAATCCAAAACACACACACACACACACTCGCGCTGGTCCGTAGATTTATTTGCTGGTCAGTCAAAAGGTGTGCTAACCTATGGATTTTGTTACATTTCTCGTTAGAGGCCCGAATGCCATGCTTAGGAGTGCAACGAGGCACCAAAACTGCATTGCGATATATTGCAATATATCAAACCCATATTGCAATACAGTAACACTTAATAAAAAACAAAAAGACCCAGAAAATAATCACTATAGCATTTCCTACTTGAAAAATACATCATCTAAAGTTGTGTTACCTTGGAAGACTTCAAATGGTGATAAAAAGGAGGTACCAAATTAATATAAAAATGAAAATATCTACAAAGACCTGAAAGCAGACAAATTATCATATAACAAATGAAATTTCAAGCTATATTTTAATTTAAACTTAAGAGGACTATTGTTTTAAAAGTCACAACACATTTAACTATCTTTTTAAATTTTTAGTAAGTTGCTTAATAAGTTACTGATATATTTTTCTTGAGGAAAATTAACATATCGGCAACGTCTGAGCTCAAGCAGCCCTCTGTGCGGTTACATTTTCCCCTGCTGTACTAAAGACGCTCTGAGAGCACGAAGGTTGCAGGAGTGAATAGCCTTTTCCTGGCTAATTATGCAAGTAGTTGAAACTTGTACCGTTGAACTTTCCACCATTTCAAAGATCATCATCCAACATTATTAGGGATTCATTTCTGAACAAGTCAATCTCATATTTTACTCTGTCAAGTCTGGTTTGGGTCGGATTGTCCTTCCTGACAAATATTACGTCACCCAAAATCGATGCAAGTAGGACAGGGGATGGTTCTTTCTCTCACACAGAACTGGTTCATCTGATTTAAATTCATTTGGTGAAAAATAACATAAAATGAATTTCAGTAGGCCAACCCCTGTCAAGGTTTTCATTCACATTTTTTTTGGTACAAGTAAGAATTTACTAAACGTTTAAAATTAATAAAATGTCACATAAAATATGGCTTTATTCGTCATTGAACAGTTTAACGGGGTGGGGATTTGTACAAGTAATATATATATATATATATATATATATATATATATATATATATATATATATATATATATATATATATATATATATATATATATATATATATATTATAAACACAAATTTATAAATGAAAACCCTCTTTTGGAAGTAGGGTCTGAGTGGCCGAGTGATCTAAATTGCACACCGTTCCGGATCACTGC
This sequence comes from Megalonaias nervosa, assembly GCA_016617855.1. Taxonomy (NCBI): domain Eukaryota; kingdom Metazoa; phylum Mollusca; class Bivalvia; order Unionida; family Unionidae; genus Megalonaias; species Megalonaias nervosa. The sequence goes on from JAECUM010002348.1 coordinate 29,769, forward strand.
CATCTCACCTATGTCTGCGTGGTTTCGATTTTCGGGCTCGGCTAACGAATATACGAAAGAAATCTTGCCAGTAGCTTCTCTTGGGTCGGTAGTTCTTCCTGGTTTTGTTTGCCTGGTTCTTCTTCCACCAGTTTTACTAGCCGCCATGTATAGTCTATCTTGTGCTGAAAAATGGCGTTTAACACCACCACAACAAAAACCATTTGGAAGTACCAACCACAAACAAAGAAATAAAATGGCTGATTTCAGTTTTAATAAATATGTCCTGGGAAGGTAATGGAACTTGCAACGTTTACCACAGCCCTTAGCAGTGCCCTAATTTGAACTCCAGTTTCAGATGAAGTGAGTGGGCTCAGCAATCCATAAGGATCAGCAAAAATAGCAACAAAGTAGCAAAGTACAATAACTTGCAAGTAGCAACAATTGTTGGCAGGGATGGATTTACCGGAAGCTGTGGCTCATAGGATGTCCCAGGCTCATGATTGATGCTGACAGCTTGGTTAACTTGAGATGCTTCCAAAGCTAGTCCGGTTGCATGTGTCGAACGTTTCAGGTTCAGTCAAACAAACTGTCTTAAATCGAGGTTCTAATAGCGTGCATTCCCGCAGAAACTCATGGTTCTTCCTACACCTAACAAAATATAGTTCAAGTTGAGTTAATTCTTGTCGCATTCAGGATGATCAATATCAAACAATTCTAGCGGGCAGCGGCTACTGTGAACTTGTTAAACAGTCCGTTTCAAGATAACGGGCATGGATGTGTAAATCTTTCAAGAAAAACGTAACATTTTCCGACATACAAAAGGATGGACTAACATCACTATGGAGTGGCAACTAGGTCTCGATATCTCTAAAGTGGCCAGACAAAAGTTCAGTGCAATTAATTTGTATTACTTTATATAAAGTTGCACAGGTATTACTGTTTTGATACTTTTTTTTGTTTATGACTTTAACTCTTTAGATAGATTAAAATGTCAAAATTATTATAATTATTTCTAGTATATTTACCTGGTAGACAAATCATCATAAGTGGTCTTTTTCATTTGTCTGACAATATTTTTAGAATCATTTTCTTGGGCAGCTAACATATTGGACATGAGTTTTTTCTAGAATGAAAGTATGAGTGATATCGTAGGTGTCTTCCCCAAGCTAATATTTTTCGTAACTTTCTCGAAGCGGAAGCAGGTAATTCATTATGTCCTCGGCAAGGGCAACATGTGTTTCTCACTTCTTTAGTAACTAAAGCTGCATAAACAGCATAGCTGCAATTCCGGGAACGTTTCAATCATGACTACAGTGCAATTCCAACCGGCGTACATGTCTTAGATCAGTTGTACATTTTGAAGTAAGGACAATTTAGTATTTACCTTTAAGTATAGAAGCAGCTGTATTGTTCCTGTGAAAAAATGACGCAAACCTTCTAATACTACCAAGAATTCTTGACACGTCGTTGATATTTAACGTTTTGCGCACTGCTAGGTTTACAGTATAACAGCCTATATGATGGTTGCATCTGGACTCCGAAGCAGCCACAATCATATTAGCGGCATTGTCCGTCTCTAAGGGGGGATTCTTGCAGAGACTCAATTCCTCAAGAAGCACCACTAATACTTTAGCGATGCTCAAGCCAGTGTAACTCTCTGGAAGTTCCCCGGTCTCTTGAACGAAAAATTGCAGTTCCCAGTTCTCATTTAAGATAGAAACAGTAATAGTCACATGTGATTTGGTGGTTCTACTCATCCAGCCATCAGTTCTAAGTGTTACTAGCACGTTCAAGAGACTTGTTTCAGTCACGTCTCTGCAAGCTTTTTACATGTCTTACACAACCTTTTCGGAGAAGTACGTGCGCGACGGTAAGTCATATCGAGGATCCAAAAACCCTAACAATTGCTTTGAAACTATCGTTTGGTACAGCACTGAAAGCTTGCCGATCTTTAACAATCACTCTTGCTGTGTTCGTATATAGAACACTTGTGTCTCTATACATAGATGTAGGTGCAACTGCAAACATTGCCGGAATTGTTTTTGTGTCACTTTTCGCCGTGGTCGAAGTGGTGCCACTGGATGACACAGCTGCTGATGCAGTCAACCCTGTCATCTTGTGGTGTCGAGTTAGATGGGTACTTAAATTGGTCGTTCCACAATCATATCGTACGTCAGCATTTATTGCTCTTCTTGCATACGACAACACCTGCCTCAATTTTGCCACCACTTCTACTTTTCTTTAAACTGAAAAATTCCGACAGGACACTTTTTCCTTTTTTGTTGGGACGTTTTGAAAAAAAAGTTCTGAAAATTAAAGTTCAGTTGTACACGCCTGTCAACTAACTTGAAAATTAAGTAAACAAAACGCTAAGCTATATTTGGAGACAAGAAGAGGAAGGTAACGTGACATAAGCACTTTGATTTGACAGAAAATGTATTTCACACCGTTTAAATGTTTTGCTCTCTTTTTATTCTTTGAAAATAAAATATCACTCATCACAGCAGATATTTTAAGCTTAGTTGTATGTACATTCCGGGCATTGAATAAAAAATATTTTAGAGAAAATTTTATATTTACGAACACGGGCTTCTGAGGCAAAATGAAGTTTATAATTATTATTTTTAACTATAAAATATCCCGTGGCCTTGACTTGCCCAATTAAACTTTACCCGAATAATAATAATGTGCATCACGTTTTATTATTCTCTTGCAGTCTCGTGCTAAGCGAGCATCTGTGAAAAAAATAAAATATGGTTCTTGAATTGAATTTGAAAATTTTTGAGTAATACACGGATTCTACAGGATGAAAGCCAGACCGTGAACAAATAGCAGTACAGAAAATCGTATTGCGATATGTATTGCCAGAACAGAAAACCACAACATACCGGCATACAGGTATATCATTGCACCACTAACCGAATTAATGTTTTATGCTATGAATATTTTTAACATTGTATTTCCAGTTATAGTCAAATTGCCATAGAAATGTTAACGCCTTGGACATTTTAGTATTACAATTCCAGTTACAGACCATAGTGCTTCATTATACTGTATCAAGTTCTTCGAATAACTACCAGTTTGCTTGCCATACATTAGCTAGGATTGCATCTGATGGAGCTTCAACAGAACTGTTCAAAAGTGCATGTTGAAGTGTTAGAGAGTCAAAGAAAAACAATGTTACCCAGCGGAAAAGCATGACTTCTTTTTCTCACTATCAATATATTAAAAATGCAGATCAGCGCAAATATGTATTAATAAAACAGCGTCCTTCGGGATTGTGATCTTGCACGAAAGTGTTCTCTCTCTTTTCGATAATTGTAATTATCTGTTGGCTACGTGGTTTGATATGGTTTGCTTTTCTTCTTTAGGGGCACAGCGAAACATGAAGGCTATATCGTGCCGATGCATCTGGAGCAAACTGCCTCGTCCAGGGAAAAGCCGCGAGTATAAGGCTAATGGGAGGCTTGGGTTTGGTTATTTAAAATTAATTTCAATATAATAAGGGCATTTTTTAGCGTGAATTTTGCACATGCAACAAAGAAAACAAAATTGATTGGCTAATGAATTAAAATGCCATAACTTTGAAAAAAATACTATTGAAATCTTACCACTTCCTTTAATATAGCTAAGATTGGATATAATTGAAATGTGGTCAAGATAATACAAATGTTGATTTGTCTATTTCAAACGTCAAAACATGATGTATTGCAATTTTTCAAAAAGGACTCTGATTTTCATATTACATTCAGTGATGAAACCATTCAGATAAGCAGCGTCAATCCGGAGAGTAAGATGATCCAAACTACACAGAAATAGGAGGAATAAATTACATATTGGATGTGGCTAAATATTCACATTTTTATTCAGCTAGATTTACGGCACAACTCGAAGATCTCATGATCTTGACTAGGCCAGGTTACAACCATTCATCATAAGCTGGGGCAGAATTTAGAAAACTAATTAAGATTTAAAACAACACAGTATAAGAAGTAGACTTCTTTTGAATCATTCACAGAGATGGCAAAATTTGACATCGATCTGAAATGGTCCTATAGTTTGAATCGGCTAAAGAAAGTGGAAACTGTTGAAAATAAAGGTATCACTTAGAGATGATGGATATTATCTTAGCTAATTTGCCCAAAAAGAAAATTTGTCCAGCGTACGTACACTCTGAATACTAAATAGATGCATAATGTTTAAAATGACTGACATGACCTATCAAAAGGCATGGATAACATCTCGCAGATCGATTTCGTCCAACTGGATTTTTTCATGGTCTTTTGGCAGATTATCAAACCATTTGAAGAAGCTTCATCGTTATGGTGTAAGGAACAACACTATCTCAAACCATACACAAGTTGTTAAATCGTTCAGGACGAAATTAAATAAAGTCCACCTCCACACCAACCACATAAGGCGTACCACAAGGGACAGTTACACCCACCCACCCCTGTTCATGGCGTATAACAATGACCTGCTAGAGTGTGCATCATCTACAACATACTCTGTGTGGATGACTGCCTATTGTAAAGAACTATCAGTTTCACCAAGAATTCAGTATAACATTGACAATCAATCCAGATAAATGTGAGGTGTTAAATATCACCAAGAAGCATTGCCTAAATATTGTTCACCACACCATCCATGAACACACTCTAAATACCAGAGTAGTGCGAAATATCTTCGAGTCACCATCTCTAGTGACCCGTCCTGGAGGAAGTACACTGACAACATTAGCAAAAGGCCAAATTTACTATGGCTTTTTTTTTTTTACAAGTTTCATAAGATCTCGACCTCAGCAAGCTAAAGAACAAGCCTAAAGAACCCTTGCTAGGCCCATACTTGAATATGCGCTATTGATTGGGCTCCACATCCAGAACGTCGCATCAGCAAATCAGTCCATGGACGAACAGCAAAATTTGCTATACATGACCACCAGATGACATGCAGCGTAACATCAATGCTCAAAGACCTGTGATCTAAGAACCTGACAAAAGAACGAAGTTTAGTGTGTGCATGATTTGCTGGATCCAGCACCACCTAGCTGACATCTGCTTAACCGCACATTACAACTTCCTCTACTAAGACTTGAGGGGACTTTATGAAATACCGGCATTTCGAAACAAACTCAAATGTCTACCAGAACACCTTCTTCCCACACAGTCATCATTTGGAACAGACTTCCACTCTGTCATCATGTGGAACAGCCTAATCAGCCAGCCCGCATTAAGATCCTTCCAACTTCTCCTCGCTACCTTGATTCTTTAATGTCAAAACCCATGTCAGTTACTGTTGTTCTTAACCTACGTTTAACGTTGATTTTAATCACACATTTTTTTCCAGTCCGAAAGCGGTTATACTCATATCTGACCGTCGCAGTTAAGAAGGATGATAATGGTGGTGATGATGATGATGATGATGATGAAAAGTATGTAAGACCCATTACTGAGATCTCAGTAGCTCACATAATTATCAATAAAGTATGGGTACAAACTAAACCTGAATTGTGAATTGAAAGACTGGGAACTGAACAATCTACATACACGTTGCACAAGATAGCGAGAAAGATATTTCACTGCAGAATGTTACATGTGACTTACATACATGACCGGTGGAAAACTGACACAGCTGACATTCAGGTTTATCAAATATAAACAAATGGATACAAATATGTTTTGACGCAAATACTCACGGGATGAGGTAGTAGAAACAAATATCGGAGATGGATTAACCAACGCTTTCACGGACGTCTTCAAAATAGGAATGTATGAAAAGACACGGCTTGATGAGGGAAATAGTATTACAATAAAATAAGATGTCTCATTTGTATCTATTGTTCGTATTTCGATGTTCTCAGGCACATGTATTATTTGTTTTGTTTTTGTGTCATCTTATAATTTCTCACTCGGTTATGCACATTTTCTGTACAAACTTATTAAACCGAACATGGTCAAAAATGAAATCATCACCTTGTTCTTATTTATCGTTCTAGGAGCCTGAAGTTTTGCAATATCTCATGTCTTCTCAGTCTGAACAAGGCCTCCATCAAGAGTTTCAACATACAATGTAGCTTCAATTTTCAAGTTATTGCTATTCAAGTGAAACTGATCGTCATTTATATTGAGTTCCAGTTTTATCCTTGCTTTGTACTCGTCAGTAAGTCTCAGCGAAACGGTTGTCAAATTACCAGTTAACTGGAACACAAAACCACCATATGAACTTCAGTATCATCGACATCATCATCTTCATACACACAACTTTAAAGCTCGTTCAGTTCAAATTTCATCACCTTCAGCTATTTGAAGGTTTTAAATTACTGTAAAATACTCAAATCAGAGATTGGGCAATTAGTTGGGATTATTTGAAGACAAAATATCAGGGAACATTACATGGAACTGGAATTTAACATAACTATGGTAAATGGGACGTTCAAAGAGATAATTGGTAAAGGCTTGACTGAAAAAATGTTTGGAAAACACGATTAGAAAAAAGTAAAAATGTCTATGAAACATTTGTCAATTACAGCCTTAACAAATCTCAAATCATTTGCAGTTGTTGTAAATTTTACACTGTGACATCAGTGATAAGAAAAATTATTCATACTGACAACTTGGATGGCTTGGAGAAAAAGCTTATAGACGACTACATGACATACTGTGGAATAAGGCATTTCGCAAGATTGTTATCATTTAAGATAGTTTTGCATCGATCTACCCTAAGCGATAATTTAATAACATTTAAAGCACAAAGAAACATACGGAGATCAAGAAAATATGTTAATGCCGTGAAAAGCACACTGTTGAAACAATTATTGACCTATATAAAAAGTATTAGTTGCTTTAATGCTTTTGTGCCTTTAACCAGTCTCGTTAAAATATTTGCTATTACAGGAAAAACTATTCAATACAATTGTACATGGATAATGGATTAGATAACACTGCTACAAATTTCATTATTATAAAATTGGTCATCTTGAATGACTCAGCTTGATTTGTTCTGCTTTTCTTCATTGGACGATACTCTCGCGTTTATTAAAAATATATTTTCACTGCTCATCATGTACTTAGTGGGCTTTTTCAGTTGAACCTTTACTTTGCTTATCAGGATCAGACAGGTTAAATGATGCAAGAGGAATATCCCCATTCGTGTCATGATAATTCGTTTATGATAATTAATATGAAGTTTTCATCTTTATGGTATTTTTATTTAATGTATTTTCTTATGTACCTTTTGCAGTGCTCGTTGTTGTAATTTCGACATTTTTTGCGGTCTTTGTTTTCTTCATGCCACTGTTTTATGTACACTTTTCTTACAAGGTTTACCTTCCCTATATTTTGTCAAAACTGTACGATCTCTTTAACTTCATCAGATTGTGAAAGTAACTTAAACTCCAACGTTTTATCTACCAAACTACATTTCTAAATCATTTTAAGTTCATGTAACCCTGGAATGCATCATTCAGTTTTAACGTATTCCATTCTGAACACATATTGGGTTCTTTTAGAAATTTCTGTCAATTAAATGGTTGTGATCAAAGCAAAAAGCAACATGAAAACAAGGTCGAAACTGTGCCTAAGACAGTAACTGACAAGGTCACAAATTCCAAAACCTGTTTAGCGAAGTAAAACCTGTCAAAGCAGTTTATGAGACATTAGAATCTGCTATGAATTGTTGCATGCATCATGCCTTTAAAGAAGCCATTGAAGTTTACAACTGACTGGTCTACCTTCAACAATGGATAATGAAGAAATCCTCAAACTGAGCATTGCAGTTTCACTAAGCCATCTGACAATAGATTAAGTGATAACTAACGGACTTTGTACCTGACAAAATTGTAAAAAAATAAACATCATCTTTAAAGTAACTTAACATTTTCGAGACGTTACTGAGATAAACCTGATTTGGTCAAGGAAAGTGGACACTACACGAAGTCATGCGAATATGTACAAAATGGTATATTAAGCCTTGAAATTGAGGCAGATTTGGAAACAGTTTCAGTTGGTGTAGGTATTTAAAGAACTAGATTGTGTACATCTGGAATAGCTACTGGCATAACTGTTCCACTAATTATCACCGGATTTAGTGCATCAGTTATATGAACTGTTTCAAAATAGTTGAATCAGAAATTGATTTGTAGTTAAGATTTGAAAACGGTGAAATAGTTACACCAGTCATCAATATGGTCAACAATTAAGTGATAAACAAAGTTATCAGTGAAAATGAAATTAGAAAAGAAGAGGAGTTCATTATGATCATCAATCAGTAGAAAGAGTACAACGATAGAAAAAAAACCGAAGGGAAAATGAATTGATAAACTGAAATAAATCCTATTGAAATGAACAGCACGGCATTTGCAAACAAGATAGACACATTACATTTTAGGCACCTCTTGACAAAGTGATATATTTTATCAATACAACCGATAACAGATCTGGCAAACTATACATTTCATTATAGAGAATATATTTTGTTGTTCTGTATAACTACATTTCAGATGAACACAGCATCAATCACATTACTACACCATGTGCCAAAATGAAAAGAGGGCTGTTTTAATTCTTGATAGGTTTTAAAACTTTAATATGTTAATGAAACGAGTCTAAGATGAAATGTTTGCAGACGTTGACAGTAAAGAAAGTAGTGATATTGAATGTTTCAAGCACAAATTAAAATCATTAGTCTCTCCGAATAACAGCTATACATAACCAACTGCAATGCCAAAGTGTTGGAAGTTTCAGTAACAGTTATACACAACAATTACAATGCAAAAGTGTGGAAATTCATTGTCGAGCTACCTATTCAGAAATCTTGAAACCAACAAGCTTGCACATTGTATTATACCGAATCAATAACATCAAAAATTAGTGTAACGACTCTTCATGTCTACTCTATATTTGCCAGTGGAAAATGTTTCAGGCGCCTAACGTATGTTTCATATGCAACGAAAGTACAGTGTTTTAGTTTGAAGAGCTCTCGCTTTAAAGGTCCCATTGGTTCTTTAACCACTGTCAAGAACAAATAAAACAATACAACAATAGTTCAAACGATAAATAATGACTCGGAAATGAACAAAAACTGCATTGTCTATTTATGTGACCCTGACGAATTAATTGATACAGCAATAAAATACTTGCATTTAGGAGAGTTGATACATCGAGCGAAAACAATTCGAAAGACATCCAGAGGTTGCGGGAAAAAAGTTTGCACTCAACTAACTGCTATTTAACAGTGTAGCAATAAAAAAGCTGGCAAAATAAGATACAAGGACAGGATGATTAGAACAGAACATTAATTTTTAGAAGCTTAAGACTTGTTCAGACAGAGATTCAATACTGTATTTACTGCTATACAAGCCCTACAATGAGAAAGGAAAAGAACAGATGATTTATCTAGTCAGTATTTACAACCAGTTAAGCATATAATAAACAGTGTTGAAGGGTAACACGGAGTCTCTGCTTGACCAGTTACAAAGAGACTTGAACTATGATATCAAGCAAAATGATCTGGACATTTAAAGGTTCATCCTTGATTAGGCACAAAAATGACTGACACGAACAGAATCACGACTAATAGTACTAATACGCCGACAGGATAAAAGAAAAGCAGGAGTTGGCAGAGTTAGCAAAAAATTAATGCAAACAATACCATTAAAAGAAGGATTACATCAATGGAAACAACAGATGATTTAGCCATTACAGTCTAGATTGCAAGCTGAGGCCGAATAAACCAAAACGAGTACCAAGAATTATGTTGATGAAGTGGTCAATACTATAGACATGGCACGTGGTAGAATCAATGAATGAAGCAGATGAATGAAGATTAAACTGATTAGAAACAAACGTATATTACAGACATGGAGTCTGCCAAAGCTGAAATGAAAAAACCCATACTCTCACATTAATTTCCAGCGCTGGCAAAATTAATACTAAACCACCGTAGCTGTCAAAACCGAATTGAGCATTAACATGAATAAAATACTTCTACATTAAGTGGTACTATCGACATACAGATATAACACCGACAAACAGGTAGTCAAAGCTGAACTAAACACTGAAATGATTATTTTTTTTTTAAATCTAGCATTAATTAGCACAAAATTAAACGCAAGTAAAGAGACACTCCAAAACGTAATTGAACACGAAAACAGGTGTCAAGCACATTGCATTGGGAATAAAGATAGATGAATTGAAACATAAAATTATTCAACAAAATGATATTTACTGAAAAGACTAATATAATGCTACGATGGATACTGCTTTTATGGTTTTCTCATTGCACCGAGTTATGTGTTTAGAGATGGTATTAAAGTTCGTATGCTGATTTTTCAAGTGGAGCCGTGACCCTTGTAGAGGAAATATACTCCTTGATAATATTTACTGACTTAAATATGTTCCTTATTTACGTATTGTGCATGCAAAAGAACTGAATGCAATTATAGCAATATGGAATAAAAGATAATATGGCATTGAAATTTAAAGATCGATCTCGGTTATACAGAAGTTTTGTCAGCTTGTAAGTTTAATCCTTAATTTGGGGATTTAGATTAGAAGTTTTCATTTCAATACTTGCAAAATGCCAACTTCTTGTATATTCATCATACGTGCAAAAGGAATCTGATTATTAATTGTCAGAGTTGAAGAAACCAGCACATTCGCCCTACAATAAACTATTTTATTCAGTTAGATGCTGCTGCAATAAAGGTCAAAATGTTCAGTTGGGATTAAGACTAAACACTGCCAGCAGTCACAATTTGCTACTCTTACATTAAAGGCTGCAGCAGCAGCTGTCATTAAGGGAACAATAACTAAACGTTTGCCATTTACGGAAAGCAGCTTTCTATTCATCTATTTGATCCTACTAAGATTGAAGATGAAAGGATTTGACAGGACAGAATGCTTGATGAATGCTCGAGACTCACTGAAAACTTAAATAAAAACATGGCCAAGACTCAAAAAAGACAGAGCCAGGTTTGTTCACTCCGTACTTGAGCATTCTCGATGATGCTTTTCTGTGTATTTGTCTATTCTTAGTGGTGATGGTAGACATTGGGTGAACGATAGGGAACAACTTGAAAACAAAACTTGAAAAACAAAGGTAACTTACAATGAATGATTATTAACAAACGTCAGATGAAAACTCAATTATTAATATTTTTCATGGCACGTATGATGCTGTTTACGAAAGTTGGACAATTTTTCAGTGCAATAAATAGCCAAGATGTGTGCCAAAGGTAAACGCCTTTAATGGAATTTGTTTAATATAATAAATGTCAACGTACGATAAATACATAACTCCAAATAAATATGAGATGATACCTCACTGAGTTGTATACAGCTGTTATCGCTAAGAAACACGTAACTGAGCAAACCTTATAAGTAAAAAAAAAACTGTGAAAACTAAGATCAGGAACTGCTAAGGCATAAATAAGTAGTACTGAAAATGTAGAGTTGATAATGTTTGGATACTACTGGACTTTCAGATTCTAACAGATCATTGTTCAAAGTATTCATGTAAACTTCCTCGGACTTCACATGTAATATTAAATTCGCCAAGGCGACTGAAGTGATGGAAGGACAAATGAACTGGAAAACATTTGCTCCATCGATGAAGGAAGAGTATAGAAAATGGCTCACATTAAATAATGAGTATACGACGAGAGAGAGAGAGAGAGAGAGAGAGAGAGAGAGAGAGAGAGAGAGAGAGAGAGAGAGAGAGAGAGAATTGTAGATAGCAACCAGTGCTCTTTTAACAAACAGTCACTCTTGAATAATGGGTTATCTGTGTTTTGATTCTGTGCAAAAAGACGGGTGAAAATGTTCTTGAAAAGAATTTCCACTCGACCAATGAGAAGTTCGGTGAGAGTAGAAGGTTCATCAAACATTGATGTATTCCAAAGCGTTTTCAACCGAAGCAACAGTCTGCAGAAGCCACAATGTATTTTGTCTTATAAACAACAAAATATCACATAGATTAGTAACAATTATTTACTCCGACATTCATTGCATCTGGTTGGTCTGTGTGTGTAATCACGGTAACAGAATGCATGGCAGTGGGCATACACTTGCTACTATATAAAATGCTATTGACTTTCAAATCAACACAGAAAGCTGGCATCAATAAACGTATTTGAATGAACCCCGTAACATGGCATCAATAAATGTATTTGATTGAACCCCATAACATGATAATTTTAGATGGGATAATTGTGGTAAATATTGTTTATACTCATTTTTTGGAAACTGAGTGCAAAGTGTTCTAGATTACGTAGTTATCATCTGTTTAACCATTATGTACATGAAGACCTACTTCCAAAACTAGATATTTAAAGATAAAAAGGTGAGAGTGACTAATATAGAAGATATATTGGGTATGCACCAACTGATACTTTGTTATAATTGATGATTGTAGGAATCTCGGTGGTGGAAAACAAGAAACGACGCATTAAACCAGGCTAGCTTTTGGTGGCAGAAATATATTCATTGATGATCGTGCAAAAGTACACCTCTGATAACACATTTCAGGGAGAACACGGGTTTTAGTTGTATTTTACACCGTCAGCATCGACCGCAGCATCCGAGTTACACGAAACCTGACAGAGTTGTACGACTCCTCGTGAAACCAGCTTAAATACAATGACTGAGCCGTGCTATACATACTACACGCTCAAGAGTGAATACAATAATATACATTACGCATGCGCGCACATAATTGTGTTTCGTTCCACATTACTTATTTCATTAGATCTACTATATTATTATTATTATTATTATTATTATTATTAGTAGTAGTAGTAGTAGTAGTAGTAGTAGTAGTAGTGGTAGTATAAAAATTAAACATTCATACGTGAATCAGTGTCCGACAAAAATAATTTCATTGGATAATGAAAACTAGACCATTGCGCATCATTTAATGCATAGAGCACATTTAATTCAGCTTGTCTATTCATATTTCAAAACTAGCCAACTTGAAACAAACCATAGTCTATCTGATACATGGCATTGACGTCATATTGGTCTGACTCCCGTAAAATTTATAACAAATTCTGAAACACCCAATATATAAAACAATGCTATCACATAATTCGGATAGCAAGAAAAGATGCAATTTTATATATCACATACCTCTTCAACTCAAGATTGCTTCCGTGAAATGGACATCTACATGAAAAAAAAAAAAAAAAAAAAAAAAAAAAAAAAAAAAAAAAAAAAAAAACAAAAAAAAAAAAACAACTCCTTGTATTGTGATTACACAGAGATAATCAATGATTGAAAGTATCCTGGTTGTAGTCAAATCTATGAATAGAGAAAACGAGGTAATTGGCTTTCTTATTGGAATCAGTGGTCGACAGTTGGAAATAACCGCAGAAAAAAATGAGCACGTTTGACATTACGAACACACAACTCCATGACAGTAATGTAATGTCTTTAAGTTGTCAAACAAAAACAGCGTGTTACGACTATATGGTCTTAAGATAAATAACAGAAAAGAGCGAAAACCAACAAGATTTGTAAAATTCAATAAATAATTTTTATTTCCCAAGAATACAAAGTAAAAATTTAAAAAGAACTTACGGTTATGCGAATTAAATCCAACATAGTCCTAAAAGATATATCACAAGTTCAAATATATAAAGTGCCAACTGAACTACAGTGGTATTCCAAATAAGTTCCAATATTGAAAGCGTTGATGTGCCTGTAGTTTCGAACGTGCAACTGTACAAATGGCCTGAATTGTGACGATGTGCTAAAAGTCTTGTATTGTATCACAATAATATAATCCAAACATATTTTTTCCTGAAATCACAATAATTCCAAAGTAATATTATAGATGAGCATTTTGTATTTTCAGTGAATAATAATTTGAATGAATAATTTCACCCAAATGAAATACTAAACTAAATGCTAATTGCAACCTAGGTCAAGTAGAGGGGTATATAATCTTGTTTACATTGGGGTTGTTCATTCTTGCCTTAAAATCTGAAGCAGACTCAATCGTATTGTTGTGTTCAGGTTTTTATTTATTTATTCAAATTATTATTCACTGGAATTACAACGTGCTCAATAACATTCTTGGACTAAAAGCAATATAGTGAATTGAGACCAGAACAATTTGGATTATTTTATTGTGAAACATCAATAGACTGTTAATACATAACCACATTCCAGACTATTAGCACAATAACACAATCGAGATTACAGGCGCATAAACATATTCAATATCGGAGTTTATTTGGGACTGGAACATCACGCATTTTGACTTGTGATATAACTTTTAGGACTATTTCTGATTCAATTCAGAATACTGTAAGTTCCTGCCTCATAGAAGATCAAGAGATCCTCAAGCGATGGACAGAATACTGCTCAGAATTGTACAACCATAAGACCCAAGGAGATCCAGCAGTACTAAATTGCCCTCAGGCAGAAGAAATTGATGACAACTCCATTCTTCGTGAAGAAGTAGAAATTGCAGTTAGATCACTAAGGAAAGTCAGCCGCAATTGACAACATATCAGCAGAGCTCATTCAAGCAGGAGGAGAAGAGATAGTAACAGCCCTAACAACAATCTGCAACAAGATGTGGCAGACAGGAGAATGGCCCACCACATGGACCGAATCCTTGGTCATCGTGCTCCCCAAGAAACGAAACCTACATCTATGCCAAAACTACAGAACCATCAGTTTGATCAGTCACCCGAGCAAAGTCATGCTGAAGATAATTCTCAACAGACTAAAGCCTCAAGCAGAGAAAATTATTGCTGAAGAGCAGGCAGGCTTCCAAGCACGAATGAGCACCACAGAACAAATCTTCAGTCTCAGACTCCTTTGTGAGAAATACATTCAGCACCAGCAGAATCTATATCACGTCTTTATAGATTTCAAAAAGACCTTTGATAGGGTATGGCATGCAGCCTTATGGGCAACTATGATGAAGTACAACATCAGCTCAGACCTGGTGCAAGTTGTTGAGCACCTCTATGACAAAGCCACCAGTGTTATCCTCATCAATGGCAGCAGAGGAGATTGGTTTCGAGCAACAGTTGGAGTCAGACAGGGATGTATACTGTCACCTACACTCATCCACATATTCCTGGAAAGGATCATGGAGGATGCTTTGCATGACCACAAGGGCACTGTCAGCATCGGAGGAAGAACACTCACCAAACTTCGCTTCGCAGATGATATTGATGGTTTAGCAGGAGATGAAAAAGAACTGACTGACTTGGTTGAGCACCTCGACACAACCTCTATAGCATATGGAGATTAGCGCCGAAAAAACCAAGCTGATGACAAACAACACTAATGGCATCAATGCAGAAATAAAGGTCAGTGGACAGGAACTGGGAAGAGTCATAAGTTTCAAGTAGTTGGGATCAATTATCACAGATGAGAGCTCCAAACCAGAAATATTTTTCAGGATTGCCCAGACAACAGCAGCAATAACAAGGTTGAGACCAATATGGAAAGATACCAACATTGCTTTTGGTTCCAAAATAAGGCTGATGCGCTCGATTGTCATTTCCATCTTTCTGTATGCTGTGAAATATGGACGCTCACATCAGATCTACAAAGAAGGATTCAAACCTTCGAAATGAGATGCTACCGCAAGCTCTTGGGCATCTCATACATTGACCATGTAACCAACGAAGAAGTTCACAACAGATCCAACAAGCCATTGGATCCTACGAAGACCTCTTGACCACTGTAAAAAAAGCGCAAACTGAAGTGGTACGGCCATGTCTCAAGATCATCTGGACTGGCAAAAACAATCTTGCAAGGCACAGTGCGAGGGTGCAGAAGAAGAGGCAGACAGAAGAAGAGGTGGGAAGACAACATTAAGGAGTGGATAGTCATGGGGTTTGGAGATTCTAAAAGGGCAGTAGAGAACAGGGAAAGATGGAGAGAATTGGTTGTAAAGTCAACTGTGGTGCTCCAACGACCTCTTGGGTTAAGGGAAGGGGACTGTAAGTTCTTTATAAATTTTCACTTGGTACTTTAGGAAAATAAATTATTTTGTTGAGTTTTACAAATATTGTTGGCTTTCGCTCTTTTCTATTTCGTAGTTTAAGGCCATAGAGTCGTAACAACATGAATGTTTCTATTCATTTTTTTTTTTTATATAGCAGGTAATTTCTTAGTAGCATCCCCTCAAAAGTTTACAACATTCCTTAATATTCCGCTTGCGCACTTCTAGTAGTAGTTTATTCATTTGGCCATTTATAAATTTCCTGCGACATTTTTTAAAACGTGCCAAACATTTTCTATTTTCTTCGACTCGTTTAGGCATTTAAATTTTCGACTTAGACCATTTGTTACCGAACAAATTACCTCTGAAAATTCCGTAATCGATTCATTCATAGTTTTATGATTTACAATAATATTAGAACTTTTGTTCAGTATTTCATCGAAATTCTCTCTGACCGGTGGGGATCTTAATTTATCAATAATTTCATCAATTACACCAGGCTTCCAAGTATAATTCGAATCAAAGGTACTAGTACCCGTCTCAGGATTAATGTTATTTAGAAAAGAATGATTTACTTTCATACAAAAATGTATAGCACAATGATCAGAAGAAGAATATGATTTTTTTGGCTTTATACTTATAATGTCGTATGCGGGGACTAATTGATCACTTGACAAAAGAAAATAAAAATCTTCTGATCCAGGAACGTCCTACATGATTTTAATGTTGTGTTGTGTTTATTTTTTTTTTTTTTTTGCTTAGCCAAACGCCCCACTAATATAATCTGAATAATTCTTGATATATAACATAATTTGCTAAAGATAATATACTCTTATATGACTTTTGTGTGCTCAGCGCGGAACT
Source organism: Megalonaias nervosa (assembly GCA_016617855.1). NCBI lineage: Eukaryota > Metazoa > Mollusca > Bivalvia > Unionida > Unionidae > Megalonaias > Megalonaias nervosa. The sequence goes on from JAECUM010002348.1 coordinate 46,581, forward strand.
TCCCTCGCTTTTGATTTGGTTTAATGGCAGGTAGGCATTCTGTGTTTAAGTCAAAGTGTATTTACCGATCTTGGCTTGATCAAGTTAGACATCTTAATTAATGGCCCGCCACCAGTGAGACAAGACCATTGACTACCTGACGCTGTGACAACTAACTGCAAGTGTCCTACATATTAACAACACATTTAAGGTCCAATGGATTCTCATTATTATCACAGCAGGATAGGAAATGGCAAATATTTAAATTGAATACAAAAGTAATTATTGTTCATCAACTGAACATGGTTGGTTGGGACTTTTTACGTCGTTTGCCTGTATGCTATCTTGTTTGCAATTCTACTTTCATTTTTTGCCTATACTGAATGGCTAACTCTAAGTATATAAATTTAGTTTATGTACACAAATTACTTTTCATGAACTATTGCGTCGAAAGTAGCTATCTCTATTCGCTCTTTCGTAGGCACATCCGTTTCTGTTTGATTTTTAACAAACGACTCTTTCGGGTCTGATATTGTGTTACTGGTTGTACAGAATGGCTTACACCATCAATAATATATATGGCAAGCGATGGAATATGCATTGCATTATTTATATTCATCTCACACGACCGAATATCTTTATTTACTTTCCTCTGATCGATGTGATAGAAACTTATTGTTTCCGGAAATTTTGCGCTTTATTAAATCGATAAGTACCGGTATTTTAGAGGCATAATTCAGAAGTTATGATTATGATTCATCCTTTTGCATTTTCCACTACACTGTGATTTGAAGATGCTGAATAATAAAGACATTTTTTAATATTTGTCTACAATTATTTCATTTCGGTATGAATTAATTTTGTATACGTCTATGGTATTACAATGCTAATATGCTAATGTGCATTAATGACTCTTTTTCTACACCTTGTTCACACAGGGATCGAGATTTAAACCACATAGTCGGCATATTGCTCGTTCTTAAACTCATTATAATTTATATTCCAGCAAGATTAACAAACTTTGGAAACTCCTATCTTAAAAGAAACGCACTTTCTTTTTGCAAACGGATTGTTAATGGTTTTGTTTAATTGCTATGAAATTACAATTTTATTGGTTGTACTTAATGAAACAGCAAAACAGCTTCCAACTGGAAACAAATAACTGAATTTTGTGTGTGTGTGTGTGTGTGTGTGTGTGTGTGTGTGTGTGATATTATTATTATTATTATTATTATTATTATTAATAAGATATTATACCTTGATATATTATTGACGAATAATCAATATTTCATCAGAACTCAAAATATATAATAATTTTTTTTTTTAATCCCCGTAATAGGTTGACCATTGGGTCGGGGAACCATCCCAGAGTCACCTTACAATCAAACATTTCTTGTTTCCAGATAAACTAGGGATAATAAATATAATCTATAAAAAAAAGACAACACACACACACTCATGCACACATGCATATGGCACACAATCTCTTTAGATACTCAATCTAAATAGACGAATACATGTAGGTGACATAGACTTTTGAAAATAGTGTTTTGTTCCTGTTTACCATCCAATCAGATACAAGTTACCTATTCATTTGTTGAGGTCCATTTTTGAAGATATTGGTCCTCTTTTTTATTTACCTTAGCAGCGTATTTTTCAATGTTCTTATACATTACAACTCTCTGCTTAAAAGCATAAATGGAAGGATTTTGCATATTGAATCTGCAAGTATAAATATAATATTTTGCCAAAATAAGCAAGAAATTACACAAACTGTCCAGTTGTTCACTTCCTAAAAGCGTTTCTTTTTTGGACAAATGTACAATATTTGGGCAAGAAGGTGCAAAATGTTCAATAAAACTGTACCAGAACTGTGAAGTAATATTGCAATCATAGAGGAGATGTTCAATACTTTCATTCTCTCTCTTACTGAACGTACATTTGTTGTCGTCCAATATGTTAATTCTTTTCGAAAAATCATTAGTAGCGATTATTCTGTGGATTAATTTAAAGTTAAAGAGATCAACTTGGTATCCTTGGTACAACATTTCGCCCGGCTATAAATCTCAGACCACTCCTCACTACTTATATTTTTATTTAGTACTTGCATCCAAGATTCTTGCTTAGCAGTATGTTGCCTTTTAGCCTTTTTTAAAAGATCTTTGTAAACAAACTTGAGTGAATTATGTTTTTGCAGGTCCATTATTTTATCCTCCTGCTTATCAAAATTATGTGCTAAATGGTTTTTTATGGCTTCTTTCCATGCTTTTGGAATTTTGGATATTAAGGAGAAGTATTTCAAGAAGTCATCGCTTCTAGTTTTTTGTTTTATCATTTCAAAAGGTATTAAATTACCATGATCATCTACTAGATCATTCAAAATTTCAAAACCGGCTTCTGTCCAGGATTTGTATTGACAGAACATTCGAGGGGGGGGGGAGGGGGGACAAAATTTAAAATACTCATGGATAAAAACTCATTTGCACTTTGCGGTTCCTCTTTCCAATAAGATACTGCCAAAATGATATCTCTCCAAAAATTGTTTTTGATGAGCTTACTAAGTTCTTCTAATTTCCTTCTCCCTAAATTCCAAATATCCTTTTTATTACTGAGTATAGTTTTATTGACTAAGTTCTGCCAAGCTCCATTTTCATTTTCCAGCAATCTTTTTACCCATCTTATCTTAATATACCTAATAAATGAGAATATATGTATCATATTGAGTCCTCCCTCGTTCTCTAGGGCTACTAGTATATCACGTTTAATTCTCTCTACTTTTCCACCCCATACAAATTTAAATAATGTACGATTTAGTTCTGCTTCAACTTTTGCTGATGGATTTGGAAGTGCAGAGAAAAGATGTATGAATATGGGCAGAACAAGGGTTTTTACAACAATTACTTTACCAACTAATGACAGATGTCTTTGACTCCAGCTTGCCAATATTCGTTTTGCCTTTGTTAGTTTCTTCATATAATTAATTTCCACCATTTGTTGTAAATCTGGCGAAAAATCTATGCCAAGGAGTGTAAAGTTAGAGGAGGAGCAAATTAGGCCCATATCGGGACATATTCTTTCATTAGGAAATTTCTTGTTTCCAATCCAAATGGCTTTTGTTTTTGTTATGTTACATTTAAGTCCAGATAATAGAAAAAAACCTTGCAAGATATTCATAGTGGCTTTAAGAGAAAGTTGAGATCCATCGAGAAGAATAAAAGCGTCATCGGCATACTGACGCAATTTATATTCATTGACATCAAAGATCAGTCCCCGTACATCCACATTTTGCTTTAAAGTTATAGCTAAAATCTCAACCCCGATAATAAACAAGTAAGGTGCAAGGGGATCTCCTTGACGACATCTTCTTTCAAGTCTAAAAAAAGATGACATATGCCCATTACTTATAACACAACTTTTAGAGTCATTACAAAACAGCTTAAATCACTTACAAACAGAATCACCAAAGTTAAAAGATTGTAAAGCTTCTTCCACAAAGGTCCATTCAATTGAGTCAAAGGCTTTTTCAAAGTCTATTAATAATAATAAGCCATATCTATTTTCATTCTCAAGTTGATTCATGATATCGTATAGGAGCCTGGTATTTTCTCCAATAAATCTACCCTTCATAAATCCTTTTTGGGTATCACTGATTATTGAGTGAAGAACCTTTTTGATCCTAGCTGCAATGGCTCCCGAAGCAATCTTATAGTCAATATTTAAAAGTGATATAGGTCTCCAAGTTTTGAAAAATCTTCTGTCTTTTTCTTCCTTTGGTAGACATGTTATGACTCCTTGAGTCTGAAAATCTGAAAGTTTTCCTACAGTGTATCCGTAATTTATTGATCTGCAAAGGAATCCCTCAAGAGACTTTCAGAAGAATTTGTAGAACTCTACAGTGAATCAATCTTAGCCAGGACTTTTTCCGTTTCCCATCCGTTTTAGAGACATACCGCATTCATTAATTGTAAGCGGACCCTTGCACGATTCCCTTTCCTCTTGACTGAGTTTAATATTGTGATTAAAAAATCTATTTTAGTTAAATAATCTATTTTGAGTTTCTTGAGTCTCCTCGTCATCAAGCTGAACAATTCTACTTTTGTACAATTCCATATAAAACTGTTTTTGGGCTTCTAAAATATCTATTTGATCAGATAAATTTGTCCCATCATCTAAAATAATTTCCTTTATTGTCTTATTGACATAATTTCTTTTTTCAAGATTTAAAAAGTACTTTGTGCTTTTTTCTCCAAATTCATACCATCTGGCTTTAGATCTTAAGATAACACCCTCTATGTATTTTTTCCTAGATTCCTCTAATGCTGCTTTTTTTTCCTCTAAATTTTCTAGAGTTTCCCCGTCTATGTTATTCGACAGTTCCCCATAAATTTCTATTATTTCCTGTTCAATTTTCTTTAATTTTTCCCGTTTCTCTTTTGTTTTCTTAATAGAAAAACATATAGTTTCAGATCTTATTTTCATTTTCAATATTTCAAAGAACATTTGATCATTACAGGAAAGAGAAACACGAAGGGAGTCATCTTTATTTCCCCCTACATAATATTCATTTACAGTGTCAGCTATACACTTTTTGACCAAATCAGTATACTCATTGTTCTTCAACAGTTGGGCATTAAATTTCCAATATCCTTTTCCCCTTGAACACGTTGAGAAAGCCACACTCAGAGCAATAGCTGAATGATCAGACTTATATCCAGGTAAGATACACGCATCAACTGTATTCATATGAATGTCTTCAGATACGAGAAAGTAATCTAATCTACTTTGTTTCAAGGGAGATTTTTGCCTCCAGGTATACATCTTTAAGTCTTGATTCGAATTTCGCCAGGGATCAATTAGTTCCAATTCGTTTTTCAGGTCTTGCATCACTGCTCTAGACTGTTGGTGTTTGTCATATAAAATATTATAAGTATCCAAGTCTAAGTCCTGAACAGTATTCCAGTCTCCGCACATTATAATTGATGAGTTCTCAAGAAATAAAATCTCCTCCTTTAACTTTCTAAAGAAGCTAGGATTATCATCATTATAACCATACAAATTCACGAGGGTTATTCTGTTGCCATTAATTGTAATATCTAAAATAATAAACCTTCCTTGACTGTCACATCTTTCTCTATGAATTACAAATTCGAAAGTATTTCTAAAAAGTATTGCAACCCCAGCACTATTACTAGAGCAGTGGCTAAATATACATTTGTATCCCCAATCAGCTGCCCAATATATTTCATCGTTCTTTGTACTATGAGTTTCTTGCAAACATACTATAGATACATTCTTTTGTTTTACCCAGTGGAAAATGTCCCTTCGTTTAAAGACTGAACCTTGCAGGCCTCTAACATTCATAGATATAATTTTTATGTTATTATCCATGAGAACGGCAGAAATTTTATGTATACATGTTCTTGTACAGGAATGTACGAAGTAATTATCACCTTGAATTTATCATATGCATGGTTTCACACCCACACTCACGCACATACTCACACAGAATACAAACATCTATAATAAAAACCATCCATGGTGTTGCAATGCATGCTGTAGATTTGGCTGCAGTTAACATTGATACAGTGAATGATAGACAACAAGTGAAACAGCTCCATTTGTGATAACTCTTAATCGCCTTTGACAGATTTCCAGGAGCTAAAACAGTTTGGTAAACTAATAGGCACAGATTAGTAAGAGTATAAATTACAAAATGAATGAGAGAAGGGGTGAAGGGAGGGGAAGAAACTATGAAAGAGAGCATACATGAATGTAGTGAGTGACTGAATGACTGAGCAAGAATGGGAGAACTGAAGTATTGAACGTGGGTGAGTAGTGTTGAATACGATGAATAAACAACTCAGTAAGTAAATGTGTATATGGGTGAAAGATGATTTATGAATTAGTGGATGAATTGATTAAGGAGAGATTTGATATAATTGATGAGCGAGTAACAAATCTATTAACTAATGACAAAACTGGTGAAGGAAAGAAGTAACTTATAAAAAATAATTAAAACAAATTAGAATAGAAAGGGGAGTATCCAAAAGAAGGTTCACATACCTATTTAGCCAATTTCATGAATTCACAGAGTTGCATATGGCACTTATACTCTAATTTTCTCATCAATACCATCATAAATGTCAAATTTTATCCTTTTTCCTGATCTGGTTTTACCATACACAAATCCATTAAAGTACCATGCACTATCAATCTCCTTATGCCTGGATAATTTATTGATAAGTTCAGTATTCATCTTCGTCACATCCTCTACCAGTCTAATTCCTTTGCTCTGTTTAAAGTCTTTCCGCTTCTTGATAATTGGAAGTTTACAATCCAGACTCCAGAATTTGACAATCACTGGCCTTGGCTGTCCCTGTCGGCCTGGGATCCTATGCACAGCCACTATTGTCCCTGTTATCCAAATTAATCTTTGTTACATCTTTCACCAATTTCGGAATTTTCTCTCTCAGACTTTCATTCTCCTCCTTCTCCTCCTCCTCCAGCCCTAAAACTTTAACATTCAGCTTCCTTGAAAATTGTTCCATTTGGTTTGAGGCTGCACTTGCTTGTTTTGATCTCCTGCCAGACTCTTTCATGTCACTCCTCATTTTATCATTGTCCTTTTTTGCCTCTTGTAATTGATCAATCCTTCGTATTGTCGAATGTTGTCCAGGTCGATGTGTTCCGTCAGCAATTGCGGGTGCCCTGTGGGAAAGTAACAATATTTGCACACGTATGGATACAGAGAACACACGTCCAAGTATTTGATTTCTTCTTCTTTCTCTTCGTCAGCTTGGTACAGCAATCAGGTGGCATTCGTCCGTCCTCCATACAAACTGTCCTGCGGGTTCAGTGGGTCCACCAACTTGTAACTTTCCACAATGCGCTTAAATTCGGGATCGGTTTTCAATCAGTGATCGTACTCATGTTCCCACATTTCTACCACTTGGTATCCTTGCTGTTCTAACTTCAAGCGCCGCTGACAGGTGGCCTCGTACAAGCCTTTCATGGCACATTGTAAAAACTGATTTTTAGTGTCACGTTGAAGGTAGCAGATGGGACATCCGTGAAAAAAGTAACCGTTAAACTCGTATACGATTTTGGGATTTTCTAAGTCCCAGCCATCCACTGAATATGTTCCAGTGGTCTTTTTGCCTCCTCGGTTGCGGGCATGTTGGATCCATTTGTCTTCCTTGTCGCACAAGTAATGTAACCAGCGTAGGGCTTTGACCAAGTATTGACGTTTGACAAAATTCGTCGTTTGAGGACTTATGACAGCTAGGGTTCGGGCATGAATCGTTGGCGGTACACTAAGGAACACGCCTTGGCAATGGTGCAGGCTTCTTTCAAAGGATCAATCCCTCCGTGCTCCATGAACAGTTCTCGAAATTTTCCACAGCAACGTCGTAAAATGTCCACGTCGGAACGACAATACTTTGACATTTCTTCCTGAAAGTCGAAAGGGTCCGAGGTGTGAATGTGGTACCAAGCGTAGAAAGCTTCTCGTTGTTCGGTACACATGTTGTCGGGGTCGTAATAGTGAGCCTCAGGCAAATGGGGTAGAACGGTGTGTTGATTGGCTTCGGTATTGAAAATGTGCGGAAAATAGCCTTTGGCCATCTCTGTCATCCCAAACGTTTTAGGCATGCGACTCAAAGGCATGGCCAAGTAACTCATCGAATCTTTAAACTGCACTTGTGCCACTTCCATGGAAATGATTTTGGCTCCGTTCAAAGTCACTTTAGGACATTTGGTACCTTGTTCCGTATAGTATCTCAACAGAAACTGACCATCGTATCCTGAGAAATTGTGAGCCATCACCGTGGCATAGTGATGACAATCTCCGTAACGTTCGATGCCTTCTTGGTTCCACGTCTCGTCGATAGGGTCTAAGATCCATAGGGCGAAATTGGTCAGCGTGTTTGGTCCCCGAAAAATTATTTCACGTCCTCCAGGAATCTTGCTACAGTGAGGGCAATGAGAAAAGATAGGCTCTTGGATGCACTTCCCACACACTCGGTGAGCCACGCAGAAATTAGGAATGTGAATGCCAGTCTCTTGCATGCATTCAAAATTGAAAAAGATGAAATTGCCTTTCTTCTGGTCATCTTCTTCTTCTTCTTCTTCTTCATGTTTGGAATGGTATTTTTGAATGTAGCATTCATGTTCCAAGTCCACGATTGGCGACAAATGTGACATCGCTTCTTTCCTGAACATACGTGCGCCTTGGCACAATTGGTACTTATGCCTTGTCCACAAGTAGGGCACAATCTCAGCAGTTGACAAGCACTTTTCTGCTGTGAACCTTGCGTCTTTAGATGTTGTTGGTAACAGGTAGGGCTGACAAACGTGCGCTGACAAGCTGGGCAATGCACTCGTTCTTGTCCTTCGTCAAGACAGGGCTTAGAGGCTAAACATCCTGAGCATTTCGATCCACAATGTTTGTGTTGCTCTCGATTGTTATAGCCATAGTCACATTTCTCACAGTAATAACTGTATCCCAGGAATGCAGTGATACTGGTGATGGCATAAAAATGTTCATCGAAATGATAGACGTGAATGTATTTTCCGTCTTTGAAATCTTTGCCTCGAAACAACAGAGGTCCGCGCACTTCTTGACGGTGCACTTTCAAGGTGTAACGAGGAGACAAGACGTCTTGCAATTTTTGCATTTCAGGAATGCCGCAGGGCCTGTCTTTGGATATACCCGCTTGCTGTAACAGGAGTTCTGCTTCTCTTCGTTGTTTGGTTCGGTCCGATCGTCGAATAGTTTCCCAGGCTCTTTTCCATTCTGTCGTGTCATTCTTGTTGGCATACATTTGGCCCACTACGATGGCTCGGGCTAAGCACATCTGGTCTTGAGGGTTGTTCATTTGAACGATACTGCGCTTGATGCTGCGAAGGTCATCCACCAATAACACCTTTTTGCGTCCCGTCCCTTGGGGAAGAGACACGTGGGTCATGAACAGTGTCGCTTTTCCGTCGGTGATGTGAAACTTGTCGTTGGATTGCTGCATGTGTTGAATCTTGTTGATGACTTTGGAAGGTGTTAATTCTGCTGGGCTGCTAAACTCGATCAAAACAGGGGACTTCAAACTGTCGTGATGAATGGAAGGTCTGAAGCGATCGTCTTCTTTGGCTTGACATTGCTGTTTCATTGTGGTTAACAAAGAATCCCACACATCGGTGATGAACCCTTCTGCTTTCTCCAGCGGTACGTCGGACTTGAAATCTTTAAACGTCACCATATATGTGTAGGCCGTAGTTCTAAATTTTCTAGAGGAGCGTTTTTCCATCTCTCGAATGTGGTAGTACTTTTCGGGTGATACTGGTGATGGCGAACTTTGGTTTGGAATAGGCTCTCTCGGTCTGGTCGCAGACGTGGAAGGTGTTGGTTCAGGTTCGCTCATGTCTTCGATTTGAGCAAACACTTCTTTTCGTGTGTGAGGCAATACGTCACGTCGCTGCCTCTTACCTTCTTCTCTCTCACTGAAATCGTGCGATCGTTTCATCTCGATAGCTGATTCAGAAATGATTTAACCAAGTTCGATCTCTCGGTATATATACCCCTCTCGACCTCTTGTTGTGACAGTGACTTCGTATATTTCACAAGGGCAAGTGAATGTCAAACATATAGGAACCATGGCAGACTTATACGAATGTCAACGGTGCGTCATAAACACCTCGTGCATCTTGACGACCCTTTGATTCAAACCCTACTACGAAAGAAAAAGTTGCAAAAAAAATCAGACAGTTGGTGTCATGAAGAGAGCTAGAGACGGTACTGTGCCGTTAGGACACGTACGTACTCCAGAAAACCACGCTACTCGACAACGATGTCTCCTTCTCTGTCACTTCTACTTTGTCGTTGACCACGATGTTTACCAATCCTGATTTAACACACGTTTTTCTTCATTTTATATTTTAAAAAAATACTAAACCCATTTTTAAAAGAACTACCCTTTCTCGACAGCAGCGATGATGTCTCCTCCTGCTCTTACCACTGTTGCTGCACCTACAAAGGTGATCTTTCCTAAGACCAAAGTATGAGACAGAGCAAGTAAGTTGTGAAGTTGAGCGGAGGTGTCTAAACAACAACTGCCAAGCCCGTATGTTCCACTTCTGTTTGTGATAATAACTTGCGATACTTCACAATTTCTGAAGTGGAAATGTTTACAAGGCGTACAAAAGTAATGTGACTCAAGCTTTTGACACTTGCACAGACTCCTCACTTCATAAGTGTCACGAGAAAAATATCTATGCAGTTTTTACCATTTTCAAAAACACGCACACACTTGCAACGTGACTAGAATCTGTACTTCTTTATTTGTGGATATCCCACAGACCCGTCCCAGTAAGAACTGTAGGAATATCCCCTCATTTTTTCAGAAATATCAAAGCTTTTATGTGTATCTTCCCTGTTCCACCCTTTATTAGTGCCTAGATATGTTCCCTAAAGACACAAACAATTTTGAACAAAATTAATATTGAATTAAGGTTTCTCTCTGTTTATACATTTTTTCAAGTTGTTGGTGCATGGCAGATTACAGCCAAATAACTTCTCAAAGTGAGAGACATTTCTACACATGTCATTGCCTTTGTTAAATTCGGTTTTGTTGGTTAGTCATCGTTCATCTTTAGTTCTATTTTTTGATGTATTTCTTTTTTATAGAAGATGTAAGATTGTTTATTGTTGTAACGGTATTTATGTTGTTGAGTCTGTTGCTGTGAAAGAAAATATCTATAGCAATGTGCTTAAGTTTGTTCAGTTTTCTTATTTCAAGCTCTACAAAAGTATCAAATTTGTCTTGCAAGGGGATTGAAACTTTAAGTTATGTGGACGTGAAGGTAAACATACCTTTGTTAGTACACTTTGCTGTCTTTGTGTTCATTCTAATCATGCTTGCCTTATATCTTTGTGTTTTAGAGATCATATTTCTTCTGATGTAAATACATGCATCAATGGACAGGACAGCTTGGGTTATCATCCTTGAGGTTCACTGTACTTTAGTTTATTTACTTCACACAAACCCAAATTCACTAGTTTGAAAAAAACTACCACTCAGTACTATATCATTTCTCACTCTACCTATGCGAATGTGTGTCAAAATGTCCAAGTGAGAAAAAAAATTTTGTGGTCAGTTTCAAAATGCGAACAATAATGGTACAGTTAAGTATTTGATGCGGCAAGAAGAAATGTTACGGTACACAACACAGGATTGTAAGTTCACACTCCAGTCAGTCTGCACTGCAATAGTAAAAATGCAAGAGCCTAGGCAAAACAATGCGTCAGTCGTTAGAAGCAATTTTATTGGCTGCACCTATTTTCTACCACCTTAGCTTCTAATCTCCTTCAGTCACATTTCGCACAGTGACAAGATCAGACATGTTTTTCTGTGCCTGACCACTACACTACCTGCCTTGAATTTAGAAGCAATCAAATGCGTCACTCACTGTACGGGACTTCATTGGCTAACCAATATTTTACACTGCCTTGGCTTCAAATCGGTTTCAGTTGTTATTTGCACAGCGAGAAGATCAGACGTGTTTTTCTGTACCTCTCCATTAGTCACTTTACAAACAATAAAACTAATGCACAAACAATCGTACCATAGGTGACTCGTGGAAATTTCAGTCTTACTGTGAAATACATCACGGCATGTTTGGATGTACTATTCTGTGAGAACTTTACATCGATGTTCTTGACAGAATGATTTTAGTAGGCTATGTCTCCAATTCACTCTTGTGATATTTTATCATAGTGGGGTATTTTTCCATTAGGAATAATTATTTCAATGAGATGCGTGTTTTTGAAATTTCGTAAGGAAAATATACCATTCAAACGTAAGAGTTGTGATATTTTCAAAAGTAAGAATAACATTCTCTCTCTCTCTCTCTCTCTCTCTCTGTAATTTTGATTGAAATCTAATGGCATCTGTTCCCGTTGGAAAAACTGTGATCAGCAGTCACCATAATTAAGTGAACTGTTCCGTTTGTCATGTAATTTTTTTCAAAATCTTACACCCTTACAAACTGTAAAACGATTTTTTTTCTTCCATTAGTAAATCGTTGGAAGAAATAAAATCTTGAGTTGACTTGAGCTTGTACAATTCAGACATCTTAGCTTTATCCTAGTTTGGCACTGCAATGTGTCACAGAAAAAAAAGTGTCTAACATAAGATCTACTGTTTTTTCAGAAAGGCAACAAACACACGGTTTTTTCAAGAATGACGCGAGTGACATTGCACTGTATAACCCTGCATATGGTTAACTCTGAATTCTAAAACCAAAACATGCATTCAGAAAAATGTAACAATGTTTGACCTATTTTCTCTCAGTTTCAGGTCAGCCAGTTCAGTGACGTCACACAGTATCGAGTATTCAGGTCAGCCAGTTCAGTGATGTCACACAGTATCGAGTATTCAGGTCAGCCAGTTCAGTGACGTCACTGAAGCTAGACATTTTGAGGCTATAAATATAGACTTGGGTTTTCCACAGGTTGTAGCTATAAATACATATGTAATTATGGAGACTACTAATCACAGTTTTTCCAACGGGAACAGATAACATTAGCTTTCAATCAAAATTACAGAGAGAGAGAGAGAGAGAGAGAGAATGTATTTTCCTGTATGAGATCATTTTTTGTTTTGTTTTGTCTTCTTCTGAAGATATATCAGATATTTTACTGAGATAATCCCAGGTACACTGTACAGACATATTGAGATAATCCCAGGTACACTGTACAGACATACAGAGATAATCCCAGGTACACTGTATAGACAGACATATTGAGCCAAATAGATAATCATATCTGGGTAAGAATTAAATATACTCAACGACATCAATGTTTGGACTGACCCTTACACTTGTCTTTGAACAAGTCCAGTCAGTCACATGCCAGATCACATAATGAGGAAAGATACTGAGATGTATAAATCTATAACAAGTTTAGTCAGACTGAATCCCAACCATTAGTTATGATTGAGGACACTTTATGGAATACTGTTGGAGATGGATTGGACATTCTCTGTGGAGAGACCAGCCTCATCATGCTATTATGGATTGGAACCTTAAAGGCAAATGCAAAAGAAGATGACCAGCCATGACCTGGTGAAGAACCCTGGACACCAAACTAAAGGTCATCTGCATGTCCTGGAGGGAGGCAAAACAGATAGCCCAAGACTGTGACAAATGGAAAGCTGCAGTGAAGGCCTAAGTTCCATTGGGAATGAAGAGGAATGATGATGGTGATGAAGATGATGATGATGACGATGATGATCTATCGACCCAAATGTTTGACAGGGAAGCAGGACATTACCCCCCCATCATTAACCCCCTCAGTCTATTACCCCCCGGTTTATTACCCCCCCTGCCATTAACATCATTTACAAATACAGATGATGACGAATTTTATTGTTAATTGATATTATGTTGGCTTTACCGCAATAAGATTCTATCCCATCAATTTAAGTGTACACAAACACAATCTGATAAGAGTATTGGCTTCACATCAATAAAAATGATTTTAGCAGTTAATCTGTGCTCAATCTATACTATTGTGTTGGCTTTACCTCACTGAATCTAATTCAAGCAGAAATGGTTTCTACGCGCATGCCCCAGAAAAACTATATAAATATAAACCCTATATATATTCTCTTCTGAAAAATATAATATCACCAGAAATAATTTTACCATGGAGAAAGTTCTGAGTATACGTGGAAAGCAAAAAATTATGCACAATGGATATGTCTATGTAAAGCAGAAAGATTTAGCGGCAGGTGTAATCAGTTATGAATGTGAAAAGCGACGAGGAAATGTAAACGGAGTATCTGAATGTAAAGCAAAGATCAAAGTTAAAAAGGATGTTGTAGTTGGATCTCTGCATGAACACACACATGCACCAGATTCAGCACAATGTGAAGTTTTGCAAGTTAGACAAAACATTACAAAAAGAGCAGTGGGAACAGAAGAAACACCTCAACAGATTCTTAAGCCAACATAATATCAATTAACAATTAAATTCGTCGTCGTCTGTATTTGTAATTGATGGTAATGGCAGGGGGGTAATAGACTGAGGGGGTAAATGATGGGGGGCGGGTAATGGCAGGGGGTGATTGACAGGGGGGTAATGTCCTAGACTCGTTTGACAGTACAAGTACTTTATTGGCCAAAAATTGTGTTTTCACTAGGACTACAATTGCAAAGATTTTTCTTGAATTATATATTTTTTCATATGCAGCAGTGCTCCTTTAAATAGCCACAGAACAAGCCTCAATGCAATAAAATCACCCACTGACAGAGAATTTTATCAAGATTTTTTGGCAGTTCTTAATATAAGCTTACACATGAAGCAGACTACATACATGTCAGGAATTTAAATTTGGTGAAAACTGGAGCATAACTCGATTTGCACTATTTTCATTTAAGATCAAGTAGATGTTAAGAAGTCTTTTAGTAAAATCCTCATACCACTATGTCTATTCATTCAGGAGATGCTAAAAACATTTTAAGATGGCTTCCATGGCAACCATACTATAGATCAGGTTGGCACATTTGTTAATTTATGCAGAACTAGATGTCATAAGAGGTCTTTTAGTGAAAAACCCCATATCAATACAACCGTTCATTTAGGAACAACCATAAAATTTTTTAATATGGCTGCCATATTGGCCATACAATTTTAATAATAATAATAATAATAATAATAATATTTAATGAGGTTAACTCAGTTATTTATTTACAACTGATATCCCCTGAGGCCCTCCACTAAGAACTAATGTTAACTAAAAAAAATATTAGTTGTAATAAGGCTAAGTATTTTCATGCATGTTTCTCTCTCTCTCTCTCTCTCTCTCTCTCTCTCTCTCTCTCTCATGAAAATAACAATTTACAAGTAAACACATCTAACATTAAAAATAAAAAAATACAGAATGAAATTAGGATTTAACTGCATAAATACACTTTATTTCATCCCTTCATCTTCATATATACATAGCAGTTAATGATCACTCTACTTAGATGTATCTTTAGGCTATTCTGCACAAATGGGGCACATAGTAAATTTTATACCAGTGTCATACTTGGTCATAAAGCATTATTAAGTACAAAAGTAGAGAGAGGTTCATACACTGAATTTATACGTTGAAGATATTTTATTCATACTTTTATAAATATACTAATATAAAAGATACAAATCGAGCAAGTGATATATTTTAAGAGTAATAAATCGCAGAATGAAATCTTGAATTGACATTTTTCTCGATAGCTTGTTAATATGTATGTTTCAAATACTGCATGTATATTTGCCAAAAGGACTTAACTGAATCAGCAGATTAAATGTGAGGAGGAAGTGAGTTCTGTATGTTAGCCCTGAATACTACAGACTTCCTTTGAACTGTTCAGTGATAGGTTTTTATAATTCTAAATTGTTGTTAAATTCTTAGATTATATAGGTAGAAGACATTTTGAAGAATAAATCATGCACTCTGGAACATCTTGTTGGATATATTTAAAACCCAGAATAAATCATGCACTCTCTTGTTGGATATATTTAAAACCCAGAATAAATCATGCACTCTGGAACATCTTGTTTGATATATTTAAAACCCAGAATAAATCATGCACTCTGGAACATCTTGTTGGATATACTTAAAACCCAGAATAAATCATGTACTCTGGAACATCTTGTTGGATATATTTAAAACCCAGAATAAATCATGCACTCTGGAACATCTTGTTGGATATACTTAAAACCCAGAATAAATCATGCACTCTGGAACATCTTGTTGGATATATTTAAAACCCAGAATAAATCATGCACTCTGGAACATCTTGTTGGATATATTTAAAACCCAGAATAAATCATGCACTCTGGAACATTTTGTTGGATATATTTAAAACCCAGAATAAATCATGCACTCTGGAACATCTTGTTGGATATACTTAAAACCCAGAATAAATCATGCTCTATGGAACATCTTGTTTGATATATTTAAAACCCAGAATAAATCATGCACTCTGGAACATCTTGTTGGATATATTTAAAACCCAGAACTGCTTCAGAAAATCTATTCTTTCTTCTATTCTTATCCATTTTAATTCTGTGAACATGTCTGATGTTAATGGGGATATTAAAAATCAACGGAGCTGCTCATTTGTGAAGCCTGTGAATTCTGTCAGGTTGAGAACAAGTACAATTTCCCAATACATGTACCATGGAATAGAGTGGCTTTATAAATATGAATTAAACCATTTTTGTATGGCCATGAAATCTATAATAACATAGCTTACTTAGGAGAATATGATAAGAAACTAGATCAAAGGATTTATTAAAATCTAGTTAGGTAGCCATTATTCAGTTCTTCCAGCCATAGCTGTATGTCAGATTGTATCATTTCTATTAAGGACCAACTGTACACAACAAGTCTTTGAGGTGAATCTCAAGAAGTTATGACCTTTTGATTAGGAACAGCAGCAAAAACAAGATTTGGTGGCCCTACTAAAAGTCAGATGTGCATAATTTTCAATTAGTACCAAGTAGAGATCATTAATCTTTTAGTGAAAACCCAACGTAGATATGAGCATCGACACAGAATGAGTAGTGACAAGATATTCTAGATTGCCATTGTGATGACCATATCTGATGTCTGCTCAACACCACTTTCATTTAGGACCAATCAGACATCGTAAGAAGTCTTATAGTAAAAGATCTATGCCAACATGACAATCCATTCAGGAGGATGAAAATAAGATTTTTAAAATGGCTACCATGGTGTCAGTGTCCATATTGGATATCAGATTGGTGCAATTTGTTTGTACATGTACAACCAACCAATCATCAAATGAAGTCTTTTTATGAAAAACCCATGGTCATTCAGGATGAGTGGTGATAAAACAATTTTGCAAATTACCACTGTGACACCCATACAGGATGTCATATGTTGACCATTTGCATTTGAAACCAACTAAACATTGTAAGAAGTTCTTGAATAAAAACTTCACATTGATACAACCATCCATTCAGGAAGAATAGTGATAGCAATAGTTTCAAGATGTGGCCAGCATACTGGGTACCTGAGAGAAACCATTTTCATTTAGGATCATCAGGGCCTAGGGTGAACAAATTTGTTAGCTTCATAGCAATTCTCCCTGTTGCTTAGGAATAGCAATAACAAATATGCTAACGATGCCAGGATGAAATTTACAGTCATCAGGTAAGTTCTTCTAGTATGTGACAAGTAGAGATAAAAACAATAAAATTTAAGAATTTATTCACTGTTGTTAATAAAATGAAACAATGACAATAACAGATGTAATGGGCAGGTGCATAGTTAATGGGGGACAACTGACAAGGAACATACATATCGTTATATATTTTTATTACAATTGCAAGTTACAAGTATACCAAGTTGTAAATAAGCCCATCAACCATAATTTATATCATTTAAAAGTTACTGACACAAGAAACCACTGCCCCATTGTTGTTGAACATGCCATTTATGTAGCTAGATGTAAAAAATGTTAACTGAGCTTAATGCAAAAAAACTTAATTGACTTAATTTAAGGCATGGGACATACAGACAAAAACACAGACATGAAAATGTATCGCTATACGAGATGTTGCCAAGGTCAGCTCAGAAATAAGTAAATAGATTTCTGTGATGAAATAATATTCAAAATCTGTTTCTTTCCTTCTCAAAACTTGCCACCCTCCCCACTCTAGTCCACATTTGTTTTTGACATTAAAAAAGATAATCACCTGAACAGTCTGGTTGAAAATTTTAACTCTCTGTATACCAATTCATTGTCTGCAAATTTTTTACATTTGTCGATTAGAGAAAGAAATCTTAACCTTTGCATCAGATTTGGTGCAGACAGTATCAACATTAAGAAAATAAAGTCTCAGTGCAAAACTGCTATTGCAAAAACGTAAAGAGCTACTTCAGCCTTTGATTATTTAATTGACCTTGACCTATTTGCCATACAATTTATGTTTATAATCTACATTCTCAATGTAATTCATTACCATCAACAAGAGTTCCTTGAAGTTACTCGTGCTCTACTAGCCACAATGAATTTATAGGAATTCAAGAGTCTCTTGAAGTTACTCATGCTCTACTAGCCACAATGAATTTGTAGGAATTCAAGAGTCCCTTGAAGTTACTCATGCTCTACTAGCCACAATGAATTTATAGGAATTCAAGAGTCTCTCGAAGTTACTCATGCTCTACTAGCCACAATGAGTTTATAGGAATTCAAGAGTCCCTTGAAGTTACTCATGCTCTGCTAGCCACAATGAATTTATGGGAATTCGAGAGTCTCTCAAAGTTACTTATGCTCTACTAGCCACAATGAATTTATAGGAATTCAAGAGTCCCTTGAAGTTACTCATGCTCTACTAGCCACAATGAGTTTATAGGAATTCAAGAGTCCCTTGAAGTTACTCATGCTCTACTAGCCACAATGAATTTATAGGAATTCAAGAGTTTCTTGAAGTTACTCATGCTCTACTAGCCACAATGAGTTTATAGGAATTCAAGAGTCTCTCGAAGTTACTCATGCTCTACTAGCCACAATGAGTTTATAGGAATTCAAGAGTCTCTTGAAGTTACCCATGCTCTACTAGCCACAATGAATTTATAGGAATTCAAGAGTCTCTTGAAGTTACTCATGCTCTACTAGCCACAATGAGTTTATAGGAATTCAAGAGTCCCTTGAAGTTACTCATGCTCTACTAGCCACAATGAGTTTATAGGAATTCAAGAGTCTCTCGAAGTTATTCATGCTCTACTAGCCACAATGAGTTTATAGGAATTCAAGAGTCCCTTGAAGTTACTCATGCTCTACTAGCCACAATGAGTTTATAGGAATTCAAGAGTCTCTTGAAGTTACTCATGCTCTACTAACCACAATGAGTTTATAGGAATTCAAGAGTCTCTTGAAGTTACACATGCTCTACTAGCCACAATGAATTTATAGGAATTCAAGAGTCCCTTGAAGTTACTTATGCTCTGCTAGCCACAATGAGTTTATAGGAATTCAAGAGTCCCTTGAAGTTACTCATGCTCTGCTAGCCACAATGAGTTTATAGAAATTCAAGAGTCTCTCGAAGTTACTTATGCTCTACTAGCCACAATGAATTTACAGGAATTCTAAATAAGTCCGTTTGTTTAACTGCTGAGTATTTAAAGCATAAAAATATTCTTGAGAAACTCCAACATATTAAATTTAAAACTGTTTTTAAGATATCTGAGTGATTGGTACCATTTTTGTTTTGGACCAGCTACATACCATAGGAATATTTTTTCATGAAAAATCCCTGATGCTATAAATATCCATTCAGAAGCAGTAGACATTGCAAGATTTTAAAAGTAGCCATCACAATATTTTCATTTAAGACCAACTATGAAGTCTTTTAGTGAAAATCCTGTAAATCACTATGATTGTCCATTCAGGAAATGTAGTCCTATTAATATTTTCAAATGTCCATCATGCCTGTCATATTTTTGTCAGATTGGCTTAAGTTTTATTTAGGACCAACCAGACATAAGTAGTCTTCTGCTGTAAACCCCATATAGAGTTACGACCCTGTAGTTAAATTACATATGTGTTAAAATTTAAATTCTAATTCTTTGTTTCATTTTTATTTTATTTTTATACCACTAAATGTTATTATTATTATTATTATGATGATTAATAGTTTGTTAGAAACATCGTATTTATTTAAAACGTAAATGTGACTCGTGTAAGCACGATTTTTGCATGACGGTTTTTCGTATCAAGTAAACGGTGAGAAAGAGCTATGTAAATGATTGGCTGTGACCACGTTATTTCAAAATGATACTTGTTTAGGCTTTCGTAATGTCCAGATGGATTGCGAAATCACACGTGTTCTTCGTGCATGTGTACATGTAATGACGCATTAGCTTGTTTTAAATGCTCAGTTACCTGTAAGAAATATTTAGTCATAGAGTGGTAGTCATAGTCGTGGTCAGTCATAGCTGAGAGTCACATCATAACATCTTACAGAGTTTCTAATACCTTAAGGAAAAGGTATTTCTGAGCTGGAGAGAGGTGTTTGTTCATTCGTACGTGTTAGGAACAACATGTGTGTTGTTAGTGGTGGTAGCTGTATTTCGTCTACTTTCTAAATAATTATTTTCCCTGTAGAACAACACTACTGGCTTTGGACAAAGACATTTGATGAAATTATTTCTAAATCGGAACAGAACAATACAAATTGTACTTTACAGTGAAAATTCTGGACATTTTGTGTTGGCCTTCATCTGACGTCATCATCCGCCATCTTGGAACGGAACTGAGATTCAGACTGTATCAATTTAGAACTGTTTATTCACAGGACTTATGTGTTTTCACAAATTTAGAACATATTTTTGGATCTTCGTAAATCGTAAGTCTTGTTTCACATATTTACCTTTTCTCCGTGTTTTCTAGGGAAATAAATTATTTTTGTTAAAATTTACAAAGCTTGTTGTCTTTACTCTTTCTTTGTGTTACTTTGAACGAGCCGATACGTAACAATAGCTATTGCCATCCATTTTGGAGAAGTAGCAATAGCAAGACCTGGCAACAATGTTGGCAGTCAGATCTGAACCATTTTCATGTAGTACCAAATAAATATCACAAGTCTGTTAATGAAAACTGCATGAGGCATATGAACATCCATCAATGAATGGTAGTGATAAGATTTTCAATATGGTAACCATGATGGCCATATTGGATATATAATTAGCACCATTTTCATTTAAAACCATCTATACATCATAAGGAGTCAATACAACCATCCATTCAGGACAAGTATCAATAAAAAGATTTGACAGCTGGTTGCCATAGCAGCCATTAGGTGTCAGATTGGTACCATTTTCATTTAGGACCAACTGGACTTCATATTACCAATAAGCCTTTTAGTGAAAACTCCATGACAACTGTCACAATATTACCACCCATTCAGGATTAATAGTAAATTTTCAAGATGGCCACCATGACAGCCATATTGGATGTCTGAGGGTCTGTCTGATGGGCCTCAACGTGATTAAGAATCATCTATACATCAAGGTAGATTAGTTCTTCAGCTAATTGTGTAACCCTCTTGAAATAAAGTCATTATCATTATTTCAATTGTAACAACTCTCTGAAAACTTCATGTGGTTACAGCCATTCTATTCATTATAGGAGATAATACAATATTCAAGAGGAATTAAATAGTATTGATGTCAGGTAGGCACCTTTTTCATTCTGAACCAACTTGACTAAATCACTTATTTATTATGGACTAGCTATAAGAATTAAAAAAAAAACAAAAGAATGCATGATATTCATTTTGGTAAATGTTTATTAAGGAAGTAACTTTGAAACTAGTCTTTCTTAACTAAAGAAGTGTTTTACCAGAACAGCTTTTTAAAATGATGATTTTTTTCAAACACCACCCATCATTCAGCACTAGGTGTTTATGCAGTGAACCTAATATCACAAATCATTTTCTCTTAGATTGTACAAAATATTTCACTATCCAAAACTCAGCAATAGACTAAACTTTGTCCCATATTACAGACCTAACTTTGTTACTGCTGGGTAACCACTTGCAATAGCTTAAGTTCAATGAGGGGATTTTCAGGCATAAAAACTGATCATTTCATGAAGCAGACTAAATAATGTGGCATTGTAAGAACACATCCTATGTAAATTATCTCCCAAACTTTCTATCATGTTGACTATACCCATTTTACTATATCCTGATATTATTTCTTTCTTAAGATAAAGCTATAATTAATATACGGTCTTGTTTTCATAATCAAAGTCATCCAGATCTTGCTTATAATGAACCCAAAAGACAAAAAAATATGGTTTCAAGACTGGTAAATGGGTCAGCCAATCAGATTCATTAATATGCAAGGCTCCCACTTGCTTTCAAAGTTGACCAAGATCTTCACCATATAAGCCAAGAAAGGCAAGTAATGTTTAACTGCTAATCTTTGATAAGCATGGTTTAAAAAACCATAGAATTCAGGGTTAGGTCACCTCAATACAAGTATTTGTTCACTGTACTGAAAATTTACCTGAGATGATGGGTCATTCATAAGTGATAGTTAGCTTTCCATGCTAATTGTACATAATGCCATCCTTACAAAATGCAGCAATGGCTGGCATAACTTTTAGTTTTCCAATTTTTACATCATATGGTTTAAAGATTAACCAATAAGTATGACATGACTTTGAAAATATATATTAAATTCATATAAAGTAAATGAACCTCAATACAAATTTTGTATTAAGCACAGAAGAATGTGCCAACTAAGACATGTCAAGAGTGGCTTAGAGAACTGAGGTGCAGTTGAATTACCAAAATTTCGTGCACCTGATGAATATTTAGACCTATTTACTCAATGATATTGGTTCAGTTTTTCTAAGTGAAAGTAATATTTATTTGTTAATCTTTGAAGAGCACAGTATAAAACTGAAAAGTCAATGCTATGCCAACTGAGTGTGAGCATTGATCCACCATACTGATAATGCCTGAGAGGACAGGAGCAGACGAAACACTGTCTTCATGCTATCAGTGCATAACGCTATCTTTGTTAAAAGCAGCCTTCTACTTTTAGCCTAATGTCATCTAGCATTAGCCTTACTGAATGCAGACCTGGTTTTAGGTTGTCCCTAATCATCAGGTAGCAACACTTGAACAGTGAAAACACGTGCTCTGTACACACTGTTTTGCTAACATTGAGTCAATACCTGGCTGGCTGTGTGCGGTTGCACATGGCATATTGACCTATTGTTGGTTTGTTGACACAATGATAGTAGCATATGATGAATACACTGAGAAGCAAGCCATCCAATGTAAATGCTAAATGATCTGATAACAAAGGTCCCTGCTGGAATTGCCCCTTTTTCATGTCAGGCTGGTGTGCCTTTGTTCCTAACATTTTCACCGCTATTCATTGGAAGAGTCTAAATTTCATCCCATGCAATTACCTCAATTAATGATATCTTTGTGTCAACAAAGAGAATTCAGCTTTGATATTAACTGTATTCTTTCAATTTTGCCATATTGTTTCAGATCATAGGTCCATTTCAAAGTTTATGCAAAAACTCATACAATGTGTCAAATTAATATACTCAATGTCCACATTATATGAAAAATACCATAGTACACAATGTTGAGGAATATTGACAGAAATGACATTGAAACTAATACACATAAATTTTCTATCACAAATGTAACAAATTATGACCTATTACCCTGTACTCTGAGTCTGTGGCATCGAAAACCATGAAGAGCTTCTTTCTCAGCTTATTAAGAACATTTTACACTGCATCTATATATTACATATGAATAAGTGATATCGGGGTATTGGAATGTACTGTGTTATTGCACTTGCTTTACACATCTGTTGGCTTGGGTTTAACCCTTGGTTCAAACATATATTCCATCACCTCCAAGACCCCTCAAGCCAACATCCAATGTCATTTTGAATATGTTGAAAATGCTGAAGAGCTGACTGATGAGAATAAGACGTACACATAATTAAAAAACGTGATCTTTCTTGAAATCAGAAACTGCACAGTTTTGGAGGGAAACCTGCTATAACACTCTTCATTATAACACAAATTTATATATAACATGGTTGTAGCTTGTTTACCAAATTTTACACAACCTCTTCACCAATTTTTGCCATGTTACTGCATAGGTTTATTTGCAAATGTAAATAAAGTTTGATTTGTTAATCTGGCATATGTTGTATTCTTGAACAAAAAGTTGTACATTAAAACACTTTTACATTCTCTAAATTAATAAAGATGTTAACATTTTTTATGGTAAATATTCTTTTAAAAAATAGTAAGTATTTGTTGTTAGCTTATTTTTTTTAATCAATTCTTAAAAGGCTGACATTTTCTAATCCAATTTATACTGAATCATCCACAATAAAGCTGTGTTGGTTTTTCAGTGCCTTGTGAACAGTTGTTTTGTCCTTAAAGCCTTGTGTACAGTTGTTGTCTTTGCCTTTAATGCCTTGTGTACAGTTGTTGTCTTTGTCTTTAATGCCTTGTGTCCAGTTGTTGTCTTTAATGCCTTGTGTACAGTTGTTGTCTTCAATGCCTTGTGTACAGAGTTTGTCTTTGTCTTTAATGCGTTGTATGCAGTTATTGTTAAATCCAAGATAAAAAAACAGCCTAACAATGCTTACTCAATCAACTTACATACATGCACTAAATAATTCCATTGCAGGGCTGAGCATATCCTATGACCTGACATTCATTTTTTATTCAGGTGACTGATGGATTAAGGTGCACATATCCTATGACCTGACATTCATTTTTTATTCAGGTGACTGATGGACTAAGGTGCGCATATCCTATGACCTGACATTAATTTTTTATTCAGGTGACTGACGGACTAAGGTGCGCATATCCTATGACCTGACATTCATTTTTTATTCAGGTAACTGATGGACTAAGGTGCACATATCCTATGACCTGACATTAATTTTTTATTCAGGTGACTGATGGACTAAGGTGTGCATATCCTATGACCTGACATTCATTTTTTATTCAGGTGACTGATGGACTAAGGTGCGCATATCCTATGACCTGACATTCATTTTTGATTCAGGTGACTGATGGACTAAGGTGCTTGCCTTTACAGATACAGATTAGTGAAATCTCACCTCTGTCTGCATGGTTTTGTGTCTCTGGCACAGGCCAACATGGGTATGTAAGAAAGCTTGCCAGCAGGTTCCTGAATGTTGATGGTTTCTTCTTGGGTTTTCCTAGGTTCCTCCTGCACACATATACTGGTCAGCATGAAAAGTCTATCATGTTCTCAAAAATGGCATTAAACCAACAACATTTTTGAACACAGAGAAGTTTCCAAGTTTCTTGGACAGACATGTACTTTTTCTATTCTAAATAAAACTGGACACATGCTTAGTTTTAATCAATTTATCTACCTTTATCTGGCCATTCATGCCTACTTGGCATAGTGAATGTTTGACTTTGCCCCTCTCCATATATTCATTTACATCCAGTATCACTTCTACCAGAAGACTTTAGTAAAACACCTATTACTACTGCAGAGCATATCATACCAAATTAACACATGTCAGACAAAACAAAGCTAATATGATTAATTAGCAGTGCTTTAAACTACTTCATTGTATTATGTTACTCAAACCAGATCCTCATGAATGACTCAACCTTTGATTTTAATCCAGCATGTCAATGTAATTAATTTAATGAAAGACACTTTACTGGCATTAGTATTGGTTCCTTTATGTAGTGATTAATGGTATAGCATGGTTTCCCTGTATAAGTAGAACAGTGTAAATTCTGATTTGCTAGCGCATTATTAACTAAGTTTTATGCTCAAGTAACGTGTTAGTACAAATATAGCTAACCCAAACCTGAAACTAATATCCCCACCTTGAAACTAATATCCCCACCCAAAACTAATATACATAAGTAGATATGAAAAAAATACATAGTTTTAATAAAAAATGAATTACAGTAAACATGTAGCACACGCCCAATATAATTTGTCATAGCAAGTGGGTACTGTATATAGTATTGCTTTCAGTTCACTTGCCTCAGAGTGTTTTGGCTGCCACTGGAGATGTGTGAATACTATGGGTTGTTTTCAAAGATGTCTCAATTTTGTATGCAAATACCCACAATGCAATGCATGTGCACCTTGCACTGCCATTTTGATTTCAAAACAACCTTTGTCAACATCAGTCATCATTATTCAAAATAAAAATCTGATTTAACTGTTGATAAGGATATTTACTTCATCAAAATGATACATAGACTATACTTGAAATTAAGCACCCCTTTAGCACAAAAGAAAAATAACTCTGGATGTTCCCTGGCTTATATAGAAAGATGGAATAGAGAGGCTGAACCGCAATCAGGCATATTGCTATCAAATAGCTATGCCGTTATTTTTGACAAACAGACAACACTGCAATTTTAAAAAATATTTCGTGTGATGTCCCCATGACTATCATCTTGAAAGAGTATTTCTGGACAATGATTTTCAGGATGCAATATCAGTTATGGAATTAAAATTTCACAGCATGTGCATTATGCCAGAACTTTTATGTACAAATACTTTTCATGAAAATAAGTACTTCTGCCAAAGACAACTGACAAACCAATTTTATATAGTATGGTCAGATATTGTATTTGTGGTGGAGATGATGAACACAGTATGATACTGAAGGAAAGTGAGAACTGTTTCATCTTCAGATATTAAAATAAAATGTGTTATCTAACCGAACATGACTTTGTGTCAAATGTTGAATCCAAGTATTCTTGAAATACTTTTAGAAATATGAAAATATATATTAACGACTGGCTTTTTAACTTGAATGATAACTAAACGATTGATTTCAGCCCATGAAAATTGAAAATCATTTCATGTTTCTACTTGTTCGTGTATCCATTTGTTTATGAATCTGTTTATTAATGGATCTATTTGTTTATGAAATGATAACAAAGATGGTTGACATTTCAATATTTTATTTGAAGAAAAAAGGGGAAATGTCATGAATTTGGTCCTGTGTGGTTGAAATGCACAACAGAATGTGTTGCATTAGGATATCATTAAGCACAATATGAGACTACCTTATCTGGTGAGAATAATGTTGTTAGGTGCCTCTTTGTGTGGCTAGGGAATCAAAATGGCAGATATGGAAGTACACGTTTTGTGATGTCATGTGAAAACAATGGATATTAAATACTGCTTTCAGTTAACTTGCCTCAGAGTATTTGAACTGCAATTGTAGATGTCTGAAATACAATTTGGTACATGAATGAATCTTACCAGAATTCTGAATAGTATCATTGCTAAATTAATGACTAAATACAAACTGAGATCATTTTTGTCTCTACCAATGTAGTTATGGAAAAAATTTCCTAAGACATCTTCACTTTTCAATATGATTTTTGTGTTGTCAAGGTCTCCAAGAAGAAACCTCACTAGAATATAATTTTCTGAGACAAAACAATCACAAATAAATGTATTATTGTGCATTTACCATGTACCCTCTATTTCACAATGTGTTTTCTGCTGCCATATCAAAACGTGTCCAATTATTAAAATTCAACCAGATTTCTGAACTGAGTAAAATCTCAATGTAAACAGTCAAATTATCAGCCACAGGAGGCAAAAAACAATTGTAATATACAGCTTAAATATCTATATAACATGTCAGTGGGTGTAAAACATTAAACAGTCAACAGAACAAAAAATGCCTAAAAAGAAATAAAAGTAAAGCATCAACTATAATTAAGACTGAAAAATACCTGTGCCACAAAAATGAAAGACAAACATTTTCAAGAAAATAATTAATAAAAATAAATATCAAGTATTTATAAAAGATCTAATGATTTATATTTAATGACAAAATTCTGCCGTTAAATAATGAATATCAAAAGTTATTCATGTCATAAAGACATTACACCAAGAAAAACAGGAACTAATTCCTTTGACTTAAATATATATTAACACAGATACAGAAAAGAATTGTAATATGTTTATTTTCCAAGATTACTGAAATAACTCAAAATGCCAGTCACTCAAATAGAAATAATCACTCATATAACCTACTCAGTTCTAATGTAAAGCCTATGTAAAGAAAAATTATAGAATAACGAAAAACTCGTAACAAAAATATGTGCAGCCTGCAGCATTTCAGCTTTCTCAAGTTAAACTTCATGGTGGCAGCAAACCCCAAATTAACAAAGTCCATCAAATAGACAGATGCTCTACTGGGTGAAGAGATTTTCCAGGAATTCAAGATAAGATTATTTATACCTTTTAACTGCTGAGTGTCGAAACCATCTCTAATATTCTTCAATAATGACAAGATGTTCAAATTAGCTGCTGCAGTAGACATATTGTATGTCAAATTGGCATCATTTTCAATTTGGACCAAGTATAACAGAATCAATTTCCCAATCCACAAATTACAGTAGGGACAACCATATATCATTTTTGGTGAAAATAATGAAAATGTACCCTCACAAAATAAATTAATTCACAGCTGAACTTCAGAAAATTCAAAGCGCAGCAGGCCCAACATTTTTATTATCAGTGTTCAGTTGTTCAAACTTTCTGGACATGGGATGTTGTTGGACAAATTTCAATGAGGTTTCTTGTATTGTGACCTTTACATACAATATTTAAATGTGCATTTAGTCATCATGAACACTCCCCTTTAAAGGTCTGCTGCACTGTTTCCATAACGCCTGCTCCAAGTTAAGTGAATCTGGATAAGTCTGAAAATGAATCTGGCTCTCAATGTCGTCTGTACATCATGTTGTGTCTGTGAGCCTTCTGCAAGAAAAAAAATGTCAAAGGCTGGAATCTGAGTAATTATTTAGTAAATAATTGAAATCAAGCATAATATCATACAAAACCACCAAAATTCTCACCATTGTCAATATCATCATCATCATCTTCATCATCCCATTGACAATATCATCATCTCATTGTCAATATCATGATCATCATTCTGCCTCTTCTCATGATTGACTGCAACTGAATAATTCTATGAATGAGCAGACATGCATGTTAAGTCTTTTTAAGTTGGAAAAGTAAAGGTCACAGTAATTGATACAAATGATATTCCCCTTTTAAAGCATGGCAACAAATGTATATAAAGAAATTTTTTTTCAACATACAAATGTTGAGATTGACATAATACATTTAAAGTAGTCCTACCCTCCCTTTCCCAATAAGAAGAGTAACAGCAAAACCTGCATCACAAAGTGCCCCAGTTGCTACATTTTGCTTTAGAGAGTTTTAAACAGAGCAAGCTGAGTTTGGAAATTAAATGTAGAAGAATGGGCATTCAGGAAATCCAATTCATTCAAGATCTCATTAATATAAAGGCATATTATGCATGGCAAAATATGATAAAATCCAACATTTCTTAATCAAATTGTGCTGCAGAAACCCCAAGTTAGAAGGATTAGAGGCCATAACTCTTCTGAATGATGTTGTGGAATGCTTTAAATTAAACGCATTCAAGGCATCATCAATACAAAACTGCATGGTAAATTTGGTTGAAGTCTGAAGGTCCTAAGTAAATTAAAACAAAGTCTGAAAGATGGCCAATCAGAGGCCTTAACTTCTGTAAATGATGCAGTAAAGTCTTGAATTTAAGCTCCTGTAAAGTCTTGTTAATATATCAAGCTGCATGCCCTTTTTTCCATTTTTAACTGAATCTGAAATTTTATGATTTTACAAATTCCCATTAACACCACCTGACAGTGTTTTGGGAGTAAAACATAAGGCTTGAGAAGTCCTGAATCTGAATTTACAGTCAACAATGTGATATATATATATATATATATATATATATATATATATATATATATATATATATATATATATATATATATATATATATGTATATGCATGTATGTATGTATGTATGTACGTATGTATAGATAACTACAGCTATATAATAACTGCACAATCATAAAGTATTTTACTGGTATTAATTATTTTCAACTTCCATTTTACAACAATTACTTGATTTTCTTACAATAATTCAGACTTTAAAATGAAAGGCAACTAAATTTGTATCTGTGGTGCACTTTGTAGCTAAAACTTTGTCAGCATCTGGCACTTTAATTGTCTAGACCATGCCTCGTGCTTTTCCATAAAGTTTATTTATTTTATTCCTTACCAAATCTTTAAATACAGATTTTAAGTTCTTGTTTTTTAAGAGTAACATTTTTCTGAATTTGTATTTTTTATGTGTGTTTCCAGTGACAATGTAAATTTTATTTTTTTCTTGTCCAGTGACCAGATATTTTTAATAACTGAAAAATATTCAATGAAATTGTTACAATGAGCCTTTTGACCTGTGGCTTCAAATTCTGACAATGATTCTTGATTATCAAATTATGTTTGACTCATGTCATTCCATTTGACCAACAATTAGTATCTTCTTCCATTTTCTGAACAACAGTCCAGTCACCACAAACGATGAATTTACACAATGTAAAACAAAAAAGAAATGGTAGCTAAAATATTTATTCTTCAACTAATTACTGGAACAGAAAATGTACACAACCACATGTGTCACACAGAACTAATGACATGTGATCCCCATGCAAGACAACAAACAACCCCACATTTCTATGTATAGGTAGATGCCTATGACATCATACACTGAATCATCAAATATGTTAGACTCAGACTTATTTGAGTGAACTATTGTTAAATATATAGCAATGGGTATGTGTAAAAATTGTCCAAACCATTGGACTTCCATTATCAAAACTAACAATGTCTTCAAGATCTTGTTTATTATATTTAAAGAAGTCTGGGTTATCATCTTTATGATGGCATAAACTGACCAAATGTATAAACTGACCAAACATATAAACTGACCAACATTATTTCCAGTAATCAATATGTCTAATACAATGCGTATATACCATCACCATCATAACTTATTCGTGAGATGAAAATTCTAAATTATTTATAAAAAGAATGGCAAAGCATGCACTATTATATTTATGGCTAAAACACATAGAACACTCCATTCTGCCTCTCAATATTTTTCAGTCTCAACAGTATTGTTTCTCATAAGCATATAATGGATGCATTTTTCTGAGAACCAAATTTGATTGAAATTCAACAATGCTTAAAATTTGTTATATTGCAGAAATCAACATCCCTAGGATGACAGTTAGGGGTATAACTCTGTAAATAAGATAATGGAATTTCTGGAAATTGAACCAGTTCATGGTATCATCAGTAGAAAGCCAGATGTGTTAAAAATCCAGTTTTTTTTCAGTGAAGTGATTGTGCAGAAACTAAAGTTAGACAAAAAAGTGGTATAACTCCTGTAAATGATGTGGAATAGTTTGAAATGAATTTATTCAAGTTCTAATATAAAGCAGCATGGCAAATTTGGTGATAATACAAAATACCTTTGTAAAGTTATGATGTGGAAACCAGTCAGGAGTGAAGATGATCAGGAAGTATACCTCCTGCAATGGCTGTCATGAAATGCTGGAAATCAAGCTTATTCAAATCTCTTGACTTGAATGCAGCATGCCAAATTTGGCTGAAATCCAAGAAGCCTTATAGAAACCAAATGACAGGGGGATGGGTAATTTGGGAGCATTACTCTTGTAAATGATGTTGAGGGATGAAGGAAACTGAACCCATTGAAGTTCACATTGATATAAAGCACCAAATTTGGTTGAAATCTAACTACAAAGTGTGTGTGTGCAACATGGGGCATAACTGTTGTAAAAAATATAAAAGAAGTTACAAAATGTTGGAAATCATTCACATTCATACATCAAGATCTTGATGATATAAGTCCATATTCCAAGTTTAGTCAATCAGATGCAAGATCATCTCATTAATATGTGCATATCTTGTTCATTATCAGTCTTGGCTGAGTACTTGATGATACAAACAAATATTCTAAGTCTGATCAAAATCTGTTGTAACATCTTTAACCGATCAGATGCAGGATCACCTCATTAATATGAACAGATCTTGCTCATATTTGAAATCACCAGACATACTGATGATATAAAACTATATTAAAAGTTTGAACAAAATTTGGATAAAGAAAATTACCTTCAAAGAGTAAACAGGGAAACACTGAAGGACAGATAATGAACATAGGGTGATGCTGTAAGCTCACATGGCATTTTGGCCAGGTCAACTAATGATGACAGAGAAGGTTGAAAATTTTAGTGTTTTGAGGTCTTATCAGTGCAGATCAGCTGCATACTAAATCTGGCTGAATCCCATTAAATTCCAGAAAAGTTATAGCTCAAAACTGTTGATATATGGAAAGCCCACCAGCTGGATGAATAGTTGGATAGACATAATAACTACATCTATGTGGCTTCCATGACTTTGTGGAATGGGGCTCTTAATAAATTTCAAAATAAATACTTTCACCACTCAGCCTGAATTTGTCTTGATAATAATACTTCAGGTGCTCAATTCAAACTTGGAGTAAACTATCTTTTAAATTTCAAAAGCCACCGCAAGATGAAAATATGGTGCCTAGTTGTGTAAAATACATGTCAAACTGCAAACAGTGTAGACAACGGATTTTCCAGCACATATACTAGCAGAATCATAGTCCACATACACTAGTAGATCATAGTCTACATAAACTAGTAGGTCAGGGTAAACATAAACCAGTATATCAGTGTCCACATAAACTAGTAGATCAGGGTCCAACATAAACCAGTATATCAGTGTCCACATAAACTAGTGTTATCAGGGTAAACATTAATATGTTCTGAGTCCATATAAACAGGTAAACCAGAGTTCATGTACACTAGATCAGGGTCCATATAAACTAGCATATCAGGATCCACAAATACTAGTAGATCAGGGTCCAACATTAACAGGTAGATCAGGATCCACATAAACTAGTAGATCAGGGTCAACATAAACTAGTAGATCAGGGTCCACATAAACTAGTAGATCAGGGTCCAACATAAACTAGTAGATCAGGGTCCAACATTAACTAGTAGATCAGGGTCCAACATAAACTAGATCAGGGTCCAACATTAACTAGTAGATCAGGGTCCACATAAACTAGTAGATCAAGGTCCAACATTAACTAGTAGATCAGGGTCCACATAAACTAGTAGATCAGGGTCCAACATTAACTAGTAGATCAGGGTCCAACATAAACTAGTAGATCAGGGTCCAACATTAACTAGTAGATCAGGGTCCACATAAACTAGTAGATCAGGGTCCAACATAAACTAGTAGATCAGGGTCCAACATAAACTAGTAGATCAGGGTCCACATAAACTAGTAGATCATGGTCCAACATTAACTAGTAGATCAGGGCCCACATAAACTAGTAGATCAGGGTCCAACATTAACTAGTAGATCAGGGTCCACATAAACTAGTAGATCAGGGTCCACATAAACTAGTAGATCAGGGTCCAACATTAACTAGTAGATCAGGGTCCACATAAACTAGTAGATCAGGGTCCAACATTAACTAGTAGATCAGGGTCCAACATAAACTAGTAGATCAGGGTCTACATTAACTAGTAGATCAGGGTCCACATAAACTAGTAGATCAGGGTCCACATAAACTAGTAGATCAGGGTCCAACATTAACTAGTAGATCAGGGTCCACATAAGCTAGCAGATCAGGGTCCAACATTAACTAATATATCAGGGTCCAACACAAACTAGTTTATCAGGGTAAAATATAAACTAGTATATCAAGGTCCAACATAAACTAGTAAGTTCAGAGTCCATATAAACTATATGTATAAGTAAACCTTTATATTTTGCATAGCTGCCAACTCCAGACAACAAAATTACTGACTGACAAAAATACTGAATTTCAGGAACAAATACTGATTTTGAACACTTTAATGCATATGTAACTATGTACAACATCTGCAACCATCAGTAAAGTAGGACAGTAACTTAATTATTTAATGTCAAAGATGCAGGGGTTGTACTCTTGCACCTTCTGAACTTGAACCTGTTTCATTCGGGTACCCATTCCAAAGGTGCAAGAGTGCAACACATTCACACACTGGCTGTTTATAGGAGCTTTTTTCACACCTTGTTTTTTCAATCATTACTGATTCATTTGTATCAGCTTTCACTGATGATCTAAATTCTGTACAATATTTTTTTACTGAAGTGTTTTTGTTCTAGCACATCAGCAATCCTTTGTGATTTTACTGTCTGGAAAAAGTGTGTGAAATAAATCACCAGCCACACTAGCAACTTAAAAAGGAAGGATCATTTTTTTTAAAAATTTAGTAAAACAAACTTTCAATTGAATTACATCAAGGTTCTCCCACGCTACTGTTTGACCTGGCCATGACTGCGCCTGCTTACAATGCAAGTGCAACACACTAACTGAAATACTGCCTTCTCATTGGCCAACTGAAAGTAAGTTATAAATAGATGCAGTACATCAGTTTTCTTTGGCCAATAAGAAGACAGTATAACATGCAGCAAGTTGCACTTGCATATTAAGTGATCGCAATCATGGCCATTTCAAGAGATAGCATGGGAAAATAGTCTGGTATTCTTTAAAAATGTGATAGTAAACCAATCTTTGAATATGCATACAAAGTCAGATGCCTGAGCTATTAAAACACAGGTACCAAATTTACTATGATACACAAAATGTAGCTGGAAAAATCAGCGAGGATTCTTAAATAGGACATGTGGGAAGGGAGAGAAGTGTCCTCCCTCATATTATTATAACATGTACAACTCATAGTTAAATTGTAAGTAATGATATGAGTCCCTGTGACTAGAAACTGAATATCATGAAGATGAGACACACTGATAGTGGCAACCACAGAGGCTCATTACCAAGAAATTTAAGAGCATCCATCAGTGAATAGAGAGCTGGAGGGGGGGATTTCAATCTGTAACAATGTACCCCCCCCCCCAGCCCACTATACATTGATGGATACTCTTAATTTTCCTGGTAATGAACCCTTGTGGTAGCAATTGCTGTGTGCAATCCAATATGGTGGTTAAAGACTGTCATGGTAGCCTCGATTTTGAATTAACCAATCATACTTTAGAACTCTATATCCCTATACACATTTATTCTATGAATGGAACCGTGTGTCCTTTCTGAACAGAAATATGCCAGGAAATGTCTAAAATTAAAAAAAAATTAAAAATGGAACTTCAACAAGAAAAAACATACACTTGTATTCAGGTCCAAAATACAGGGCAGATATGGGAAAAACAGAACACTTGGCAACTATAATTTTGTGGAATAATGCAATAAAATGCACACCAATCTATATATTTTGTACAGTAATACAATAAATTTGCTCACCTTAGTATTTTGTGGAGTAATACAATAAAATGCACTCCTTCCTATACATTTTGTATTGCAGTACAATAAAATCCACACCGTCCTATATATTATGTAGTGCTTATGTGGTCATTGTACATTTCTTGGACTATTAGGCATGTAAAAATATATATTTTAAGATGAATTAAAAACTCCAATTAAAAACATAAACCCTGATATGCTGGATAATTACACGATGATATCTCTGATTCAATGCTGTTTGCAATATGATGATATCTCTGGGTCAATGCTATTTACAATATGATAATATCTCTGGGTCAATGCTGTTTACAATATGATGATATCTCTGGGTCAATGCTGTTTACAATATGATGATATCTCTGGGTCAATGCTGTTTACAATATGTTTCATTTACAAATACATGTTTTACAATAAAGTGTTAAGACATTAATGACTGTAAGATCTGAAAACTTGTGAGAATACTAAATGCCACTAAGAATATTTTCTTTCTTAATAAACGATGTCCTTGAGATAAACTTAAAGAAACCTGTGTTTAGGTTTAATGCCTCCATTTTCAAATTCACAGTCATTTTTACATCAAGGTAATAACATACAAGTTTAAGCCAGAAATGTGCTCTTTATTCTGAGCTATTGCAGTTTAGTAAATTATAATTACCATTACCCTGCATTCTATATGAATCACACAGAGTGTGCCTGTCTTTCTAAATTTAGTCATTTTTAAATCAAGGTAAAAACCTACAGGTACAAACAACAAATGTGCTCTTTATTCTGAGCTATTATGGTTAGTAAAATAAAATTACCTGCATTCTATATGGACCCTTCTCAACTGAAAGGGACTGTCATGCATATTTCAAATCTATTCCATTCAATTTATTGTTAAAAACTCTTTATCGGCAGGGCACAATTAAGAAAAATCTGTTCTTTAAACAGACTCCCTCTTCAACTAGTGTTCATTGTAAATTCCAGCTTGGATTTTTATATGCTTAAAAGGGCTAGGTGCATGGATATTGTTATCTATGTAATGTAACTGATCTTAGAAACAATACAAGGTGGGAGTGGATATGTGCCAGTCATGTTTATCTGGCCATTACTTCAGTATTTCAATAGTTTTCATTTGCCTTGATACAAAGTTACAGAGTTTGATTTAAGATGGGTCTTATAAAGGCTGCATGTTAAGCTTTCACTTACCAAATTACTAATTAAAGAAAAGTAGAACACACTGACCTGCATTTCACACACCAGTGTAGAGTGCATCAAATGTAAAGCTGAAGATGTGAGTCAACTTACCTGCACAGTCAGTAACAAAGCTATAAAGCACACTTGATTTGTGAGAAAGTTTATGCAGAAAGTTATTAATTCATGACAAGTAAATCACAATGACCTACTTTTAATTTGGTGATGTGTAACTTAAAAAGATGCATTCACATTTTAACCATTTACCTCATGAAAGTACCTTTGGATGCTTTTACCCCATTCTCATAAAAATGCCTTTGGAAACGAGTTTTGACACCTCTACATCATTCTCACGGAAGCACGTTTGGATGCACAGTGTAATTATCAGCCATTTAGAGCTGGCTTTTGTAGCACCACATTTTGGGGAAAACCCCGTTAGATACTACATTTATTGATGTGAATGACCATTACATCAGATCATGTGGTCCCTGTTTAAACTCTAGTCATAATCTGCTATTTAAAGTAACTGGGTCGGATTTTCCACTCTCCAAAATGGGGACTGCAAATTTCATTCAGTACTTTCTGAAGTTTGTACAATTAGAATCATCACTATTAAAGCTTCAATAACATAGGTAAAGGCTCTGATGTTGATTTAGGCATCACAGAGTTTTTATAATTTATAAAATTCAGGTGATTTAGTGATGTAAGAAATAGACGAAGAACTGGTATATTTTGAGTATGAGAAATGGCAGCTACAGTTGGTCACATGGCTTCACTGGCTTGAGGGTGAATGAGTTCTCTCAATATTTTAAAGCACATAAATATTCTTCCTTCAGAAAGATTTATACAACTATAACAATCAGAGTTTACTCTTAAATCTTTCTATACATAACAGATGTGTACCAAAAATGTAATATGGTTAAAATTGATGTTGAATGTAAAATATACTACACTGCTGTAACAGTTAACTGACAGGCCTATGTGTATGGAGTCAAATAGGTAACAGGTGTTCTGTTTATAGTGCACTGCACTGTGTAACTTCAGTACATGCATATCAACTGCCTACAAAGCCAAACACTCTAAGATGTAAAGGGTTAAGTCTGAGATATCACAATTGCAAAGGTACAGAGAGTCAGATCTTGACTAAATGAATTTTATCTCTGTTAACTTGTCCATAATAAAATTTACCTCAAATTTGATGATAAACTCAGCAAAAACTCCAAAGATATCAATGGTGCTAATTGTTTTGGGGTCTTCACCAAAATACTGAACTGTATTCTGGAATTCTTGCATGGTACCAGCCTGTAGACGTAACAAACTCTGAATTTCATCTGATGCCTGGGAAACAAAATGCTAGGAGACAAAGTCAAGGAAATATACACTTATACAATGTGTTAACCAAAAAACATACCCACACTCTCAAATTAAAAAAAATATTTCAGTAAAATTTATTGGAGGAAAATTTTTTAAAATGAAATATGGAATGTGCAAAATTCTTAATTCCTTTCACTCATTTATTTGCTGCTAAAAAACATAAAAGAAGATATCTACAATGTTTTCCAATCATCCATAAAGGATACTCCCATGATATCTTGAAATCTGTCATCAATGCCAATACTTCTTTTCTGGGAGCCAAACTTGGACTGGGTATCCGATATGTCCTGCAATATAAAATATAAAAATACAAGAAATACTGTTGCAAGAAATGAATGAGTAGTAAAATGGTTGTACTAGTAAGTTCCATAAGGTCAGTGTGTGATGATGTTACAGAGTAATCATGAAGTGAACAGGTTATAGTAATATAAGTGAATAATTTATTTTTAAAAACCCAAATGTGTCCTGGTAATAATTCTTGTGTCCATAGCCTCATCGAGGGACAGAAAACTGGGATAGAATTCATACTGAAAGAACAGGAGTTATGTGATATTATATTTCAAACTTAAGAAAATTGGGTAAGGGTTTACTGCGTTACAAGTGCTGGAAACTAAACTTTAAACAAAATGTGTTCCCAATATAATTATTGACCGCAAGGCCCCAACAAGGGGCAGAACCTAATGGCATGAGTGGTATTCATGGCAAGTGTGCCATCTATTCTGTCATATAGCTGAAACGAAAAATATTGAGTTTTATCAATAATGGTACATTCTTTACCTGTAGAACTTTCCTGAGTTCTTGCAGTTCCTGGTTCAGTGTAATGTTTGAAACTTTTGCTGCCTCTGGGACAGTAGTCAGCTGTTCTCCAACTGATAGTACTTCAGGGAACTTTTTGTTGACAGCCTCAGCCAATACATGAAGGAAAGTGGACTTGTGGTCACTGGTTTTTGTGACTTCCAGCTGATGAGCATTAGAAAAGAATACAACAAGGATTCTGTGGAAATGTATTCCTCACCTATTAACAACATTATCATCAATGTTATAGATTATTAACAAATGTCTGCATAACTTCTTAAAACTGTTGCTGCTGCTATCTATTACTCACTATCTGCTAGAATGTATTGTTGTTATTGTTACTGTTATAGGGTTTAACACCATTTTTCAGTACAAGATAGGCTATACATGGCGGCCAGTATAAATGAAGGAGGAAGAACCCAGGAAAACCATGGAAAGAACCACCGACCCATGAGAAGCTACTGGCATGCTTTCTCACATACCCACATTGGCTGAGCCCAAGACTTGAACCCATGCAGAGGTGAGAAGGCAGTGATCTGTAATGGTGACCTCTTTAAACCACTTGGTCACTCGGGGCCCCACTAGAATGTATGAACAAGTCTGACATTCTGAACCATCAAAATGATTGTACTTTGAATTAAATTACCTGCATGATCTTTAATCAAATCATCTACTGATTATGCTAATTAACACATAAAATTCTTTAAAATAAAAGCATTCTCACTGTAGTAGTTAAAAAATGTTTTTCCTTTCTTGGAAATGATGCTTTATTAACCTTGTTAAACAGGTGTACGTAATCATCAATGTGTATTTGTTTTTCTAAAATATGAAATCCCATCAATTTAGGATTTGCTTTTTTGAAGTTCAATCTATTATTCCAGATCTCCAACAAAAAAATCTAGCATATGTTTACAGGATTTTAACATGTTGGAACAACAGCCAAAAACTTATTTGAAATGAGGAAGATAAACAAAAAAATTTTGGAATAAAAGGGAAGTAAATTCTCTTTGATTCTTAACTCTTTCCAAAACAAATGCATCTGGACACCTTACTGGATTTAAATGCAAGGACCTTTATATTCCTGTAGACACCCCCAATCACATATTTCCATACAAGCACTTCTAAGGGCCTCATGTAAACAACTGCTGCTTGCATGGGAATTCCACAGTATCAACTAATTATTGCCAAAATGATTTTGTCATGTAATTTCATGGTGTTTGTTTACATAATTTTGCCTCTGTATATGCTTTTATGGTTAGGGGCTTGTTTCTAGCCCGAGCGACAGCAAGACTGAGGAGACAGATAATTGAATCAAGAATGACACTGCAAGGTGAGCGTTGTTAGAGTTCAGAATTAGGGAAGAAATAATAACATACACCATGATTGTTGCTGCAGGCCACTTTTAGTGACTTCAGTATAGATTATGTATATAAACAAAACATAATTCAAGTCAAAGGGTATACAAATGCATATCAAAGTTACTGCTATAATGGCATAGCTTCTCTATGCACACTTCATTCTTTAGCCTTACTTTACATACATAATGAAGCTCAAGTGCTTGAAATTTTGGGCTCCGACCACCCAAGACATAGTAAAACTATTCATGACCACAATATAAATACTACTATGAAAGATCAATAATGAAATACACAAGGTGAAGAATGATTGACTATTCAGCCAGGAGATTACATTAATCGACAGTAACAAAATTCAGCATTGTTCATGAATTTTGATGCATTACAATATCACCCTATCTATCTCTCTCCCTCCCTCTGTGTGTGTGTGTGTGTGTGTGTGTGTGTGTGTATATATATATATATATATATATATATATATATATATATATATATATATATTCCCATCATGAAAATGAATGCATTACAATCGAATACATGTAATTATAGACATAGTAAATCCACTCATGGCCACAATGTAAATACCACTATGAAAGATCAATAATGAAATACACAATGAGGAAGAACGATTGACTATTCAGCCAGGACAGTAACAAAATTCAGCACTGTTCATGAAATTCGATGCATTACAATATCACCCTAGCTATCTCTCTCTGTATATGAATGCATTACAATCCAATATATCTCTATGTAATACTGATATCCATATGCACACAAAGATAGAAATACCTGTAATTATTATTTAAATTTAAAGGAGGCAGTGTAGGGGTGGAGGTGGGACTTAAATTCCACAAAAAATATTTTTCTAAAACAAGGATTGCATCTCTGCTCCTCTGCAGTTCAGTTGAAAGTGATGCTACTTACAATTCACTCATCTGTGTGCAGTTGCAAGCCCCGACACCTGATTGGCCAATGAAATCCATGTGACCACTATGGGGCAATTCAGTTGACCCTACTGGGCTCAGATCATTATCATAACATAGTAAGGTAAAAATTAGACCCAACCTCATTACACCACCCATAAATGTACTTATCTAATATTGTAGTTTTATCTAATATTGTAAAGTGCTTAAAGCTTCTAAAAATTAAGTGCTGTACCAAGTCCATGTTATTATTTTTATTATTATTATTATTAAAACAGATATACAACTATCACAATTATACATGATCCTGAAGAACAACTTAAGCTGAATCTCAGATAATATTATGCTAACATAGGGCTCTCTGTTTGATGTAAAATTAATCTAGAATAGCTGTTCATTATTGTTTGAGTTTAGTAACAAAAATTTGTCACAAAATATTGATTTTAATATGCAATTATCAGTGTACAGAATTTGCTCAATCAGCTGTACTTGGATACTGTAAACTGGTAACATGATATCAAATCTATTTATAACACATTGTCCAATGTAGCAGCATGCATGCATAATAAGCTGTATGTATAGGGTGTAACAGCATGTCAGCACAATCTTGACTTTATCAACATTGATAGCCCCATGTTCCCAAGCAAAAAGGACTTCCTGGATGGCCAAAGGACTGTTGATACAGATTTCATGCCAGTCAACAAATCTGAAAAAAAAAAGAAGGAAAAATTCAGATGTATTGACAAATTTTGTCCTCTCTTCAATGATCATGACCTTGACCTTTTGACCTAATCAATCACCTATAATATTTGCCAACCAATGCATATGAAAAATCTGAAAACAAACTACTGAGGTGGGTCAGTAATAACCTTTTGACTGTAACAGGTTCAATGTTGTCCACACAAATTTCAGTTTTCAGCAGTAAACATTTTTCTTAGAAAGGAATTTGTAGATTTTGAACTGAAAAGATAGTGGTTGATAGATGAGAGAAACAGAGATTTTGAACTGAATGGATCGTGATTGGTGGATGAAAGATATGGAAGGTCACAGTCTTGTTTCTGTCCATTTGTCTCCGACACATGCACACAGAGACAGCCCAATTTTACCAACAAATGGACAAGTATGAAGGTTGAGATCTTCCTTGCTTAAATAAAGTTTGCTACCAGGTCAGTTATTCTGCTACTTTATTCAAGCTCCACAAGCAAGTTAACCTATAATCCTGCAAAAGATAAATAATGGCAGACAGATAGACAGATACTACTGTTCCACGAAATGTATGATATTTGCTACAGGACAAAGGCAAAACAATAAGTGTATTCTGTCCGAAAATGAAATAAGCTTGCTTGCACTCTAGAAACCATGAAAACCCCTTACCTCTAGGTTCATATCCTTTGGGGTATGAAAACAAATTGATTAGGAAAAGGAATACCTTGATTTACACACACACAAAGGAATTGGAATTGGGTAAAGATTGTCACTGTGCCATCAAAGTAGCTTCCTCACAGATACTGCATAAGTAAATACATAAAATTATCAGACTGCTTTTAACAGGTGGGTGGGTTATTCCTAATTTTAAAGGCAAGAGGGTATGCACAGTTAACTTCTATTCACAATAAGTTTATAAAACTTGTTATACAATCAAGAACAATAAGTCCAAGTGGGTCCTAGGTGGGTCCTAGATACTCACATTGCCAGCATATACTTAATACCCAAATGCATCAGCAGATGGCCAAGAAATCTAGGTCAGTGGTATGCTTTCAGCAGAAATTTCTTCCAGCATTGTTGACTGAATGTTAAAAACATTGTTACAATGTTTATCTAGTTTTAAAACCTTAATTCATATTTGAGGGCACATCAAAATCAATGGTCAAGTATTGAAAATCCTTGGTGCAAGATTGCTTTCTATCAGAGTTGGTCAAATTCTGTTAAGTGGCTTTTCTTTAGCTAAAGTTGTATCAATGCTTTTCTAATGTTAACAATGGTAGTGTATTTGATGGTGGATCCAAGCAATTTCTACAAATGCAAAAGACCTTCAAGCAATTACAATCTCTGTTAAATATGGTCAAATTATGTAAGGTGGCTTTTGTTTCAAGTAAAATAGAATGGTTTTGGGCATCTGCATTTGGTTTTTACACTGAGAAACTATACTGTATGTTTTCATACTGGTGCTGAAATTATTTTGTCCCTACCAATGTTAATCAAGAAAACACCTGCTGAAAACTTATTCTGAAAAAGTTTGATTTTCCAGAAATGTCATGATAATTCAGAATACAGAGTTTTTACTAACACTTTGTAATACAGTAAAACTTGTCTTGAGAAACCACTGCTATGAGACCACCTGTCTTCAGAGACCACTGCTATGAGACCACCTGTCTTCAGAGACCATGTTCTTGATTCAATGATTAATTGAATATAAACTGTTATGACCGGTCATGAAAGCAAACCTGTCTTTAGAAACCATAATTTACTGGCAGAAGAGGTGGTCCTTCAAGACAGGCTCTAACATAATTAAAACAATTGTCCCTTGAAGGGACTGATGCTCTACTGTCCTAAAAGAACTTCCAGGAATTCCAGATCATTTCTTTCTTTTATCTGCTGAGTGCTGACACTATCTTTGATATTCTTCAGCAAATAACAAGATTTTCAAATTAGCTGTTGTGGATGCCATTTTCATAAGTATTTTGATGGAAACCCCATGTTGATAAGGCGTCTGTTTTGGATGATATGTAACAATAACAAGATTTTCAAGATGGCTGCCATAGTGGA
Source organism: Megalonaias nervosa (assembly GCA_016617855.1). Classification (NCBI taxonomy): domain Eukaryota; kingdom Metazoa; phylum Mollusca; class Bivalvia; order Unionida; family Unionidae; genus Megalonaias; species Megalonaias nervosa. The sequence continues at coordinate 89,814 of JAECUM010002348.1, forward strand.
CATACAGGTTATCAGACTGGCATCATTTCCATTTAGGACCAACAAGACATCAAAAGAAGTGTTTTTGAAGAAAGCACAATACTGATATGACCTGCCATCCAGGAAATACAGCTGTAAGGTGGTTTTCAAGATGACCATTGTAGTGGTCATACTGGAAGGTCAGATCGATACCATTTTCATTCAGGACCAACTAGACATAATAACAAGTCTTTCAGTGAAAATCCTATGCTGATATCAGTGAAAACCCCATGTTCATATGAAAATCCATTCAGGAGTAGTTATAACAAGATATTTAAGATGGCCAATGTGATGGCTACACTGGATGTCTGACCATTTTCAGTTAGGACCAAATGTACATCATAAAAAATCATTGAACAAAAACCCCATGTTGATACAAAGAGAAGTAGCCACAAAAAATTTCAAGATGGTTCCTGTCGCAGCTATACAAGACGTGAAAGTAACATCCTCTTCATTTAGGACTGACTAGACACTATAAGAAGTCATCTGGTGAAAAACTCAAGCCAATATTAATTTTAATTCTGGAGGACTAGCAATAACAAGATTTTCAACATTGCTTACATTTAGGGCCAACTAGACATCACAGTAAGTCTTTTAGTGAAAATTCCATTCTCATATGACCATCCATTTGGGAGGACTAATGATAACAAGATTTTCAAGATGGCCACTGTGGTGGCCATATTAGACATCATGTTGGCACGAGTTTTATTTGGGACCAGCTGGACATACAAAGTCTTTTGATCTGCTTTACTGGCCATATTGGAGGTCAAGTCAGTACCATTTTCATTTGAGACCAACTAAACATCATAAAGTTTTTTTTTGTAGTGAAAACTCAATTTTGATGTGAATATACATTTTTCAAAGTAGTGATGAGATTATCCATATGGTTGCTGTGACAACAATATTGGATACCAGAGCAGCAACTTTTTAATGTAGGACCAAGTAGAAAATGGGATGAATGTGGGTCTCAAATTTCATGGCAAATCCTCCAAGTAGTTTACGATACACAGCAATAACAAACTTGTGCTAATGGATGGAGAGATGACAGACTATCCCGTAAGCTCTTCTGATCTATGACCAGTTGAACCAAAGAAACTTCCAAAATGTTTCACATCTCTGAAGTTAGTTGCCAAAAAACTTGTACACATTTTGAAGTTCATCATGCCAGAATCGGTTAAATTCTGCTTTGTGCTTTTTCATGAACTTGGTTAAAAATTTGTCTATTTTTAATAAAAACAGCCAAAGATGATTGATGATCAGCATCATTTGCAACAACTGACAACCTTCTATGCCAGGATGCTTTCTATCCAAATTGACAGCCCTCTATGCCAGGATGCTTTCTATCAAAACTGACAGCCCTCTAAGCCAGGATGCTTTCTATCAAAATTGACAGCCCTCTATGCCACGATGCTTTCTATCAAAATTGACAGCCCTCTATGCCACGATGCTTTCTATCAAAATTGACAGCCCTCTATGCCAGGATGCTTTCTATCAAAATTGACAGCCCTCTATGCCACGATGCTTTCTATCAAAATTGACAGCCCTCTATGCCACGATGCTTTCTATCAAAATTGACAGCCCTCTATGCCACGATGCTTTCTATCAAAATTGACAGCCCTCTATGCTATGATGCTTTCTATCAAGACTAACAGCCCTCTATGCCTGGATGCTTTCTATCAAAATTGACAGCCCTCTATTAAAGATGCCAACGGGTACCTGGATACTTGGGTAACTGCCCATTGATAATAACCCAGGTAATAAATGAACAACTGGATACCTGTTAAAAAAATAACATTATTCCAAGTTCAGATCGAGACACAGAATAACGATTACAGTTCAAGGCTCGTGTTGTGTGCACATTTATTCATCATCACAGGGGCACATACAGTTGCTTACAATTTACTTCTCATATTTATACTATATAATAATACAAGTGAGGTCAAGTTCTCTCCATTCTCGACATATTTAATAATCAACGCTGATATTTAAAGCTAGACCGTCCCAACTTTGTGTCTCTCAATGGTTCATGCGCCACTTTTCGCGCGACTTAAATACACTTGTTTTGAGATCCTGATGACATTAACTAGGTCAATACCTTTCTTCGACAGTGACAGTAAGTACTGAATAAGAAATATTTGATGAAATAAAATTTAAATACATACTACAATTCAAATAAAAGAAAGCACAATATAAATGTCCAGTTTAACTAATGCCATTTTTTGCCTCATGTTTGTGGCCCTGGAGCGAGTTCAAGTCAAGCTGTTCAAGTCAGGGCCACTGCTCACATGTTCGTTTACTGGACCTTTTTTATTAGCAGGAAATCCAAGACAGATATTTTTGTCACGGCAAAGGCAACATAAAAACTTGGTTACCATAACATGCACTTCTTATACCATGTTAGGAAAATATGAACAAAACAAACAGCCATACAGAATGAAATTTTTCACTGAAATATTTAAATATAAGGGAAATCTTTGTTATTTAATAACACTGAAAAAATCTAACAAAAACTGACGTGTATGAATATGGTAATTTTTGCATTGATTTTATAGGAAACAGTTCCAAGAAAACAGACTGGATTCTTGAATGTGAAACCACTTGTCATGGATTCATTCTAATTTGATACTACATACATAATGGACCAGTCTAAACTGAAAATAAATGGTACCAGATATGATAAAAAAACACAAAAAAACTGGCTGTATCGATATGACTGTTGGATGTTATTTGACTGAAAAATGTTAGAGGAGAGGGATTTTGTTAAACTTAAAAATATATTGTACTGGACCGTCATTAAGGGACGAGCCATGGCAGGCTGAAGATACTACAACAGTCATCATTTGTGGACTTTATGAATATTCATGAAGTTACTGTAGACATATAGACTAATTAAAGTGAGTATTATGCATAAATAATTAATCAATTTCTTTTGTGTCTATACTCTTGTATTAACTACTAATCCACATGGATTCAGTCAATTTGTGACAAAAATTTGAACTGCAGATCCAAAAAGTAGCAAAATAAAAGTATGTTATATAAAATAAAAAGATAAGTTTTTCATATAGTTTTCTGTAATTATAGTATGTAATGTATAGATTGCTCTTTTTACGATCAGATTACACTTTTTGGCCTACAACAAAGCAGTTCCAGTTCACATTTAATACAATTTCCCTTTGATCATGTACCCGGGTAACCAATCATCAGGATTGACGGGTACCTGGTACAAATTTCCCAAAATTTTTACATCTCTACCCTCTATGCCAGGATGCTATCAAAATTGGTCAAATTCTGCTATTAGGTTTTTGAGAAATAGATTTTATCTATTTTTAGCAATGGTGACCATATTTGATGGTGGATCAGCATCATTTGTAAAAATCTGAAAACCATCTAGGACAGGATGCATTACGTCAAATTCAGTCAAAGTCAGTTAAGCAGATTTTAATAATAATTTTTAAGGTTTTTCTGCTTTCTGTAATGTCGGGAATACTTGACCTCACAGCCAGTTGAACTATACATGATAAATTAAGTTCAACAGGGAATGAGAGAGCAATCTAGATCTCTAATTATTAACATCACAATAAATTAAAATGTATGTCACACTGATTTATTTTTTAAAATGTAACACTCAACCCTTGTCGTAGGTCTTTTCCAGTGGTAAACTGGGTCAACAAGGCATCCACCTCATTAGGGTCAGAAGGAAGGCCACTATCTGTGGATTTGTACTTCCCATCTTCAGGCAAACATTTTAGTGCCCACTGCACAAAAAAAGAATCCATACACTCTGGGCTGTTTGTGATTATCTGAAGAAAATAAAAATAGATGAAGCAGAATTCAGAAAAAATCAAAGTAAATAGAATACTAATGGTCTGAAGAGTTGAAGTGACCTTGATTTGTCTAAGATCCAATAAAGGTACACAACTCCAAAAGATAATGTATCATAAACATGCTGCTCTAAAAAAAAAGCAATATCTATGTATTTATAGCATATCAAGGTCCAAAGATGCTAACTAAATAGAAAGACAATGGAATCACTCTTTTATTTGTGACTGTACATAGAAAGACAGTGGAATCACTCTTTTATTTGTGACTGTACATATAAAGACAATGGAATCACTCTTTTATTTGTGACTGTCTTATGTACAGACCAACTTCTACCACTCGACTTGACAATAAATAAAGACTACAAATAATTAAAGTCACATTTCCACAACTGGTCTAACAAACATGTCATGAAGGCCAACCTGGAAAAGGAAGATGTCATTGGTGACAATCAGTGTACTACAGTAGTGGACCTTGCAACTTCATTAATCAAACTGATTCATCCTGAATGGATAATTACAGCTCATGTGACAATGACAGAAAAATTGGACATGATTATCCACAACTTTAAGACTATGAAATCAGTCACAGACTGGGGGTGACAAGACTCCCCTGGCAAATGGGAGGGAACATGAAACCAGTCAGGACTGGGGGTGACAAGGCTACCCTTACAGATGAGACGGAATGCCCCCACTTTCCTTTAGGCAGGTTTCTTTTTCTACATAGATAACATTTATTCAGACATCATATATATGCTTTTTGCTGTTAAGAAATTAAATTATAAGTATTTCAAAATTCTTATCTTAATGTTTACTTTATGTTAAACAGATTTTATAGGTAAAAGGATTTTGTATGAATTTGACTATTGCTAAAAGGATTTTGTTATTAAGGAAAACATAACTTATAAACTATGACATGAGATTCTCAAGTCTGTTTGCTGAACCAGGTTTTCCAGTGGTACTATTCATCAGCTTCAGTGGGAAGTAACCAAGCCACATCCCTAATTATCTCCCCTAACAATGCTTAATGAATATCACTGAAAAAGTACATGAAATAAAACATTTAGAATGTTGAATCCTAGCCATAGTTGAACAGATTAATGCTGAATATCTGCAACAAAGAATACATGTGTAGCAGCACTCAAAACCATAGCTACATGCCCCTATCTGCTTTATGCTAAGGGATAAAAGTTATATAAATTTGAGTAAATGATACCTTTTTCATAATACCAAAAAGAACAGGTCTAAAACATATATATATTTCTGTGAGAATAAATATTTAAAATACTGCCTGGAAATTTTAAATTTTTCACTTTCGTTATTATTGGAAGAAAAGAAACACAAATGAAAAACTGTAAAATAAACTTACCTCTGTTCCATACAGCTGTGTAATGTGACACAACATTAAAAAGGAAATATCAAACAACAAAGCTCTTGTATTTGCACCTTTGTTTGATTCCAGCGCACTACGTTTGGCAAACTCGTTAAACCTGAAAAAACAATCAAAATAAAACTCTATTTCATTACATCCCCATTTCAACTTCATTCTAGATATGATGTGGTCATGCCATAAATGACATTTAAAAAGTGTTTTTTAAAAAACAGAAGCAAATTTAAACTTTCTAAAATTTATCAGTTTAACATTTATATAGTTTTGTAGTACTAGATCCCTTTGTGCTTAACTGCTTGAAAAAATGAAATCTCTACTCATTTCATTGACTTAAGTATGGGGCTGATATCACATATTCAGCTGCCCAGTAAAAATCAAAATTCCTATGCATCAAACCAATGGATAATAACCATTGCAAAAAAAAGTTTTAATTCATCGGGTGCAACATGCTTCCATTTTCTCATGCATCTGTTGTCAATCAGGTCCGCCTTATTTACTGCCTGATCTGCATCAACTTGTTTGATCTATAACCAAATGCAAGAATTTATCATAAAAAACAGACTTCAATTTTCTATAGGCTTGGCATTCTCCATTTCTACATTCAAAATACCACTGAATAGGGGGTTAACAAGCATACCGTCTGTTTTTGTCAATTCAGCATGTACATCAGGCTCACATTTGGCATCATTCTGAGTTCAAGGTCAAACATTGGTATTTCCAGTAGCACCTTCCCAGTTCCAGTAATCTCATATACTTCAGAATGTTTAAAATCATTTATCATCATTGCTATCATCAGCCAGTATTTGCCAAATGAAATCATCATCTAAGATGAATCATGTTGGATGTTAGACATTTGGATCATTTTATGCAGTGCATATTTTAACCAAGCATTTGTAAAGTTATCTGCTGAATGCAAGATTAAACTATGACATAATGCTGCCACCATACCAATCAAATTTAGTTTCACAACTATTCATGTTAAACCAAAATACCCAGATGTCAACAGTTGCTTACCTTTAAAAATGCCAGGACAAGCACTTTATGGGTTAAAAACTGTTTATTCAAGTTTGGCAACATAGAGACTTGTTTCTACCGTGTCTTTTTCTCTAATTAGCCAATATTATATTCAACCGCTGTCCGAGATTATATGCCTTACTAGTGACATTTCACTTGAAACTGCTATTGGCATACATCAAATTTGACAATTTAGTATGTCAGCTAACAGAGCAAACTAATAGTTATTCCTCTATCTGTTTAGATGCAGCCTGTAAGGCAATAAACAGTATCTTTTCATTATATCCATAATACATAATCTTTCCATTATAGCATTCATACATTATCTTATCATTACAGCCCTCATACATTATCTTTCCATTATTGCCCTCACACATTAAGTTTCTAATATAGCCCTCATACATTATCTTTTCATAACAGCCCTCATATATTATCTTTCTATTACAGCACTCAGATATGATCTTTCCAATACAGCCTCATACATTATCTTTCTATTACATCCCTCATACATTATCTTTCCATTACATCCCTCATACATTATCTTTCCATTATAGCACTTGTACATGACCTTTCCATTATAGCCCTCATACATCATCTCATATATTATCTTTCTATTACAGCACTCAGATATGATCTTTCCAATACAGCCTCATACATTATCTTTCTATTACATCCCTCAAACATTATCTTTCCATTACATCCCTCATACATTATCTTTCCATTATAGCACTTGTACATGATCTTTCCATTATAGCCCTCATACATCATCTTTCCATCACAGCCCTCATACATTATCTTTCCATTATAGCACTTGTACATGATCTTTCCATTATAGCCCTCATACATCATCTTTCCATTACAGCCCTCATACATTATCTTTCCATTATAGCACTTGTACATGATCTTTCCATTATAGCCCTCATACATCATCTTTCCATTACAGCCCTCATACATTATCTTTCCATTATAGCACTTGTACATGATCTTTCCATTATAGTCCTCATACATTATCTTTCCATTATCTTTCAATTATAGCCCTCATACATTATCTTTCCATTACAGTCCTCATACATTATCTTTCCATTATCTTTCAATTATAGCCCTCATACATTATCTTTCCATTACAGCCCTCATACATTATCTTTCCATTATATCCCTCACAAATTATTTTTCCATTATAGACCTCGTACATTACCTTTCCTATACAGCCCTCATACAGACTATTTCCAATGTAGCACTGTTACAGTATCTGTATAGCCCTCAAAATGAATCCTTCCATTACAGACCTCATACATTATCTTTTCAATATAGTCCTCATACATTATCTTTCCATTACAGCCCTAATACAGAATCTTTCCATTATAGCATTCATACAGTATCTTTTCATTATAGCCCTCATACATTATCAAATCATTAGACATAAAGAAACAGTTATTTCCAGGCTGCTAATCTGCATACTGTTTCCCCCTCCATCCACCCAATGGGCAAAACTAAAGTTGATCAACCCTTTAGTGTCCGACTACATTACATGAATCCATTCTACCTATTTGCAGACCAACACTGTAATAGCTGATACACAAAGTCTATCAGTAATGTGTGCCTGCCAGTGTGCTGTTAATAGTAATATTGAGTTTCTACATACATGTAATTAGCATACTATTAATGATAATGGATGCAAATCAAAAACAGGTAGTGACATCTCTGTGATAATGAGTTTGCATAAAATGAATGGAATTTAAGGAAATTTTAGGGACATTCCTAATATCATTGACTTTACAAGATGTAAAAGTGATTCTTGTGTGTGTTCTCCATTGATTAACCACCATGTGTGGAAAAAGAAACAGGCAGAAAGAGTGATGTTTTCTGTGTGATTACAGACTGAAAAGGACTTTCACTGACCTAAGTTGAAATCTGACTAAATTTGTCATGAAGATCAACTAAGACACTTCTGAAAACAATGTGCTCTAGTTCTTAACAATTATCTAGTGATGTGGACCTAATGAACTCATGATGAGTATGAACACAAGAAAACTACACAGTTTAGGTGGATGTCTTTGTTTTCATACATACAATTCCGTGACATGTTTGAGTGCATACTTGCCAAGATGTGAAAATGTATTTTTGCATGCATACTATTTTTACTATCCTCCTCTTGAAGAGATTTTCTTCCAAGATATCCCCAACACACACACTTTCTGTCAAACAAACATTATCTGAATTTTCCTCTGACATGTTTTAAAAGTTGTGAACTCATCCCACACCCCCAATTTGGCCTATATAGCCTTAAACTGAAGGCTATATTTTGGGAAAGTTAGTATAATGGGTAATCAGGGAACATGATATGAAAAGCCACAATGTCAATTCATTCAAGGGCTCATGAACATAAAGGGACATAATACATTTGGTTGTAATGACAATTCATTTAAGGCTCATCAATATAAAAGTCATGATAAATTTTGTTGAAATCTGTCACTCCTTAGTAAAGTTATGCCATGGAAACCAAAGGAGGACTTGTTATCAAGGGATATGACTCTTCTAAAGGATAATGTCGAGAGCTGGAGATTGACTCATTCAAGGTCTCATCAGTATAAAGATTAGAGCTGGGTACCACACAAAATATTGTACCATAATATTAAATGGTATTTCTGAATGTACCACAACACATACCATGGTACATCATAATTATATCTGAGACCAAAAATTTAATGTTCTGGGATGGGGTCCTGACATTTTTTTGTTTAATTTCCATCTGTCAATAGCTGGAAAACTCAAAGGCCAGTCCAATGCTTTGAAAGTCAACAGACATTGGCAAGTTGGGGGCTGCTCTTGGTAGTGGCACATAACCAGGATTCATTGCTGAATTTGCAAGTTGGATCTTTTGTTTCCACAGCCTTGGGCGAAGCCTTGGCTGAATACTGATGGGGAGCGTGACATGAACGTGGATCCATGCAACCACCTGAAGAAAACTGCAGCAAAACTTCGCACTTGAAACAACCTACTCCGCAAACTGGCTGGCTCAACCTGGGGCGCTAGTGCTCAGACACTCAAGACATCAGCAGTGGCCCACTGTTATTCGACAGCTGAGTACTGCGCTCCTGTCTGGACTCGATCATACCACACTAAATTAACGTCCAGCTCAACACAACAATGCGCATAATCTCTGGAACACTATGTTCTACTCCTTTACCATGGCTGCTGGTACTCAGCAACATTCCTCCTCCACATCTGCGTGCCAGGAAGCAACCACAAAGGTGTTGGCTAAGGTCTATGCCAGTGAGAAACTTCCACTGTACATGGACATCACCTCACATCCAGCTGTCCGCTTGACTTTGAGATGCACAATCTGGTTAGGTTCATTGCCAGAGGATATGACAGCTATATCAGCATGGAGTGTTGAGTGGTTTTCACTCTCTCGTAACTGAGCCAAATGTCTGCCCTCCTGGCTTAAACCTTCCACGTCATCTGTGGACCACACTGAACTGCTTTTGGACAGGACAGGGTTGCTGTGCAGTCAACCTTGTCCCATGGGGCCAGGCCGCTAACTCTCCCTGCTGCTGTGGAGCTCATCAGACCACATCACACACTGTGAAAAACTGTCCTTCTGACAAAGTTCCCCGGTGGACTGCAGGCTCTGCACCTTGCTGATGATGACGTTAAATAGCTAAGCATGCACTGCATACAATAATATAACAGCTAGAAAAATATCATACTCTGATTAACAGCAAAATAGCATTATATATTATCCAGATATTATTTAGAAAAAAGTATTATCTTGAGATAAAAATAATGATTGAAATGAAGTCCCTTCACTTGTACTGTCCACTTGCCACTGACTGCTGTGAAGCTGAGCAACAAGTGAACACCCCCCCCCCCAAACCTAACAAACTGGTGTCCGTGCAGATTGTGACTTCCGGATAGGTTGCTTCCAGGGGTATTCTGCCACTCATCACCACCAACTCTGCCATACGAGTAGCAAGTTGCAGATGCCAATCACAGTCCTAATGAGATGATCTAAATGACCAGAGACAGAGTGCTACTGTGACTAAAGAGCCATCTGCATTTGCACATATATAGACAGCTCAGACAAGCAAAATCTGCTTCTGCACTGAGAAAGCAAAGGAGCTGAAAAACTCTCACTATGAAATAAAAGTCTTGGCAGATTCCGAATCCAATGCATTAATAATCCACTTTTTTTGAATGGGCAAAAGTCAAACTGGGTTGATTTAAATAGGTAAACATCATGTAGATGAGTGGTCACCAAGCAGGGGCAAAGGTAGGTATTTTTGTAAGAGTTACTTCCAATGATCTATATTGAAGGTGAAATCAAAGTCAGGATGATGAGCAGTAAAGTTAGCACAAGTCCAGTAAATGACACCCAGAAACAGCGAAAATCAAACAGCTTCAAAGTCTCCAAATAGAAATGATTATCAAATTTAGCTGAAGCCCAACAATCACTGGGAAAGTTAAGCTGTGGAAATGTTAAACAAGAGGTACAGGATATAACAGGCCATAGCTTCTCTAAATGATGACAGAGAAGGCTGGAAATCAAATTTGTTCAAGCCTCTATATGATGACAAAGAAGGCTGGAAATCGAACTCATTCATGCCTCTAAATGACAGCGAAGGTTGCAATTCAAACTCATTCATGCCTATAAATGACACTGAAGGCTGGAAATCAAACTAGTTCATGCCTCTAAAGGATGAAAGAGAAGACTGGAAATCGAACTCGTTCATTCCTCTAAATGATGACAGAAAAGGTTTGAATTGAACTCATTCATGCCTCTAAACAATGACGGAGAAGACTGGAAATCGAACTCATTCATCCCTCTAAATGATGAAGAAAAGGTTTGAAATTGAACTCATTCATGCCTCTAAACAATGACGGAGAAGACTGGAAATCAAACTTGTTCATCCCTCTAAATGATGACAGAAATGGTTTGAAATTGAACTAAATCATGCCTCTAAACAATGACAGAGAAGACTGGAAATCAAACTCATTCATCCCTCTAAATGACAACAAAGAAGGCTGGAAATCGAACTCAATGGATGCTATTTAAATTGCTGACAGATGAATATGATTACTATATGACTTTACTGACTTCACTGAGTGAATGCTATTTAAATTGCTGACAGACAAATGCAATTACTATTGGACATTACCGACTTCATTGAGTGTATACTATTTAAATAGCCGACAGATGCATGTGATTACTATAGGGCTTTACCAACTTCATTTGAGTGGATACTATTTAAATTGCTGACAGATGAAAGTGATTACTATTGGATTTTACCAATTTCACTGAGTGGATGCTATTTAAATTGCTGACAGAGGAAAGCGATTATTAATGGATTTTACCGACTTCATTGAGTGGATGCTATTTAAGTTGCTGACAAATGCAGTTACTATAGAACATTACCAACTTCATCTAACTTTACTGACTTCATTGAGTGGATGCTATTTAAAATTGCTGACAGATGAATGCAATTACTAATGGACTTTACTGACTTCATCGAGTGGATACCATTTAAATTGCTGACAGACTTATGCAATTACTATAGGATCTTACCGACTTCATTGAGTGGATGCTATTTAAAATTGCTGACAGATGAATGCAATTATTATAGAACTTTACTGACTTCATGGAGTGGATGCCATTTAAATTTCTGACAGACAAATGTGATTACAACAGGATTTTACTGACTTCATCAAGTGGACAGTATTTAAATACTGTATTGAGATGAGATTTGACAAGTAAAATGTTTGATTTTTTCATAATATTACAAATTCAGAAAATATAAAAGATTATTCATAACATCATTCACAATGGATCAAGTTTAGATGAAGTGAATTTTCATATTGCAGTCTCAATGTTAGTGCAAGCTTTTTATAAAAATTTGGTTTGTTTACAGAATGGTTTGGTTTGTTTACATTACTGTTTGGTTTGTTTATGGAATGGTTTGGTTTCAGAATTGTTTGGATTGGTTTGTTTACAGAATGGTTTGGTTTGATTTGTTTACAGGATGGTTTGGTATGATTACAGAATGCTTTGGTTTGGTTTGTTTACATATTGGTTTGGTTTGGTTACAGAATGTTTTGGTTTTGTTTGTTTACAGAATGGTTTGGTTTGGTTTGTTGGTGTTAAAAGAAACAATACTGCATTAGTTCCATGGCATTGGTAAAAAAAAACCCATCCTAAATGAGTTCCAGGTTACACTTGAAACAGGCCTGTAACTTACTTGATAAGTTTGAAAGCAAAACTCTGTAGTTTTCCTGTGGCTGCAGCAGCTGCTAGAATCAGTTCAAAACTCTTCCCTGACAACATGTGGCACAGGACCCCAAGTAAGGCCTCTTGATTCTTGGAATAGTCTGCATCAAGAGTCTACAGTGGACATCAGATGAGGAAACAAATTTGACTTGTAATCTAATCTCTAATCTAATCTGTCTGTTCATCAAAGTATTGCCTTTATATTCAATGATAAAAGACTTATATTTGAAAAACAAATATTCCCCAACTGCAAACAAAAAAGACATCTTGCTGCAAACAACTGAAACATCTGAAATATGCTACAAAAAAAGAACTCAGTCATCTTTATATAAATACACCTATATAAACATGCCAATCAAATTTTATTTGTCTCCATCATGTAGTTCCTATTGAATTATGCTAACAAAGGTTTGTCAAAAATTTCAAAATTGTATAAAAATTTGAAAAATGGCTGAAGAACCTGAACAAGAAATCAGGTCATTTACCAAGGAATATAAACACACCTAACAAATTTTATTTACTTACCATGAGTGTTAAGTAGACTTTTGTAAGAAAGTCTAAAAAGTTTTAAGGAATTTGCAAACAAATCAGAAAAAATTGCTGTCAGTCTGAAAATCTAATGCCCCATTAGATTTTCAGACCATTACAGTAAATTTTTTAATTCATTTTTTTTTACACATATTCAATACATCTGCACATGAATACAAACATGCCAACCAAATTTTAGTAGTCTAAGACAAATTTTGTACAGTTAATGATGCTATAAAGCCTTTTTTCCAAAACAGTCTACATCCAAAAATGTGTAAAAATTGAGAACTTATTCTAGTGGCCTGAAAATGACATGTTTGACCATCATGTGTAAACATTTCATTGGTGTAACAGTTTTTGTGCCATCTTGCTAGAACAGACTTGGGACGAACTTATGGAACTGTGAACATACAGACATGTGAATGTATGAAAGTATTAAATCAACTAACTCCCTTCTGCTAATGCAGTCGGGGCATAACAAGTTGCTGCATCTCATGAAATATTTTCTAAGTTACTTTAACAGGATGCTAATATTGACAGTAATTGTTTGCAAGGAATCAGAGAGCCCAGTCTAGAATTCCTTCATTAAACTGCAATGAGAGATTTAGCTAATGATCGTATTACTACATTAATCTTGCAATAAGGATAATTAATATGACAAATAATAAATTCAAAACCAGAGCTTTAACATTCGTATTTTTCATTGGTAGGTGGCTAGGCAATGACAAGTGACTTTCCTGTTGGTTTTCTGGACGAAAGCAACACTGTAAAAAGTTAATACTTTTGTCACAACTCCTATTTACATGTTTAAACACAGAATCTAACACAAAAATATCTGAAACAAAATGCAGCAAAGATTCTTACTGTTAATTTGGCATCAACATTGTAGAGATATCAGCAGCAACCTCAAAATACAGATTTTATATATTAAAGACATTTGAAATTTCATGTGCAGAGAGTCAAAATACAACAAACAGGAAACAGTGAATGGATATATTATTAAAGATTCAGAAAAAATGTAAAGAAGAAAGACGTGGTGCAAACTACCACAAGATACACATTGTTCCATAAAACATTACACTTGCTTGAGCACTGTAAGCTATAACTCAGACAAAAATGAGAGGTGAAAATAAAATAATTTTTTATTGAGGATGATAATATGTAGAAGTATACCTGTGCAACTAAAAGATTTTGTAAACCCTAAAGAGCAGGATGATCTTCAGACAGCTAAGAAGGTAATGAAGAAGAAGATACTGATTTGGTCTGGGTAAAATCATCTACATGTTCATGTTAACATAGTCAAGGTGAGTTACAGTATGTTTTTTTTTTCAGTACAAAAGTCTACACAGTCAAAGCGAGTTACAGTATCTCTTAGTACATAAGTCTACAGTCCAACTGAGTTACAGTACATCTCTCAGTATACAAGTCTACATATTCAAAGTGAGTTACAGTATGTCTCAATACACAAGTCTACATGGTCACAGTGAGTTACAGCATGTCTCATAATACACATCTACATAGTCAAGGTGAGTCACAGTATTTCTCCCAGCACAAACATAAACAGAGTGAGTTACAGTATGTCTCTCAGTACACAAGTCTACACAGAGAAAGTGATTACAACATGCCTGTCATTACACATGTCTATATAGTCAAAGTGAGTTATAGCACATCTCTCTGTACATGTCTAAAGAATCAGAGTGAGTTACAGTATGACTCTTAGTACAATAGTCTACATAGTCAAAGTGGCTGACAATATTCTCTTAGTACTCAAGTCTACACAGAGAAAGTGAATTACAGCATTAGTACACATGTTTACATAGTCAAAGTGGATTACAGCGTGTCTCTTGGTACACATGTTTACATAGTCAAAGTGGGTTGCAGCATGTCTTTTGGTACACATCTCTATATAGTCAAAGCGGGTTTCAGCATGTCTCTTGGTACACATGTATACATAGTCAAAGTGAGTTACAGTATGCCTCTGAGTACACAAGTTACAGTATGACTCTCAGCACAATAGTCTACATAGTCAAAGTGACTGACAGTATTCTCTCAGTACTCAAGTACACACAGAAAAAGTGAATTACAGCATTAGTACACATGTCTACATAGTCAAAGTGGGTTACAGCATGTCTCTTGGTACACATGTATACATAGCCAAAGTGGGTTACACTATGCCTCTCAGTACACAAGTTACCAAAATCAAAAGAGCTTTCTACTGTGATGAATTGGGAATCAAAAGAAGCCATATATGGCTATTCTTCATGACCTATACACTCAAAGCTTTTTCTGACAAGTTTTAAGCAGTGAATGACTCTTAACCCTAACAAAAAGGGAAGTAACTCGTATCTCTTCTCATAGAGGAATTTTTTTTCCATCAGAGACAGATTTAATTCAGAGGCAAATAGCTGAAGATATCAAACTATATCTGGCTTAATGGCATAAAGGTGCCTTTCACTTCTACTGCAATAACATTACTTTTCCCACTGCCATGGTTTGACCCTCTGCCCTAATTATAAAATCTGCCTCATTTGACATTTTACATTTGATTTACACTGACAATGTGGCTGTAACACAATGAGTACAATCAAGATAAGAAATGTCTGTAAATCAAGTCATACAATACTCCTTTATCTAAACAATGCCTTCCTCATGTTACAAACATTTACTTTGCATAGATGGAGTGTAGATATGCTTCAGTGGCCATTTAGGGCAGGGAGAAAACTGTTTGGCAAGGAAATACCTGGTTGCTGGTTTATGACCAGTAGAGCTAACTAACTTTGTGTTTGCAAAATATGTGCACCCTCACTGCAGACAAGAAGACCATAAACACAAGCCCATGAAGTGGTTTTTGATTAACTGTGCAAAGTTTTCCATCCAAAAACGTTAAAAAGTTCAACTGTAACAAATAGTGAAAAACTGCTTTAATGGCCTAAGCATCTACTCAGGCCATTTACATATCAAAACATGCCCAACAAATTTTATTTCTCTAGCTGAAGTGGTTAGTACAACAAAGAAAATTCAAAACTATAAACAAAAATGGAGTTATTTTCTGTAACAGCCTGGTAGTTCTAATCAGGCCATCACGTGAAAACAAATACACCTATAAAATTTAATTTGTCGATCTAAAGTGCTTATTGCTGAATCATGCTACCAAGGCTTTTGTCCAAAATAACTTGCTGTAATGGCTGGAAAATCTAATCAGGCCTCTGCATCATAAATTGTACTCAGCATATCAAATAATAAATGTTATTCCAAACTTGCAAATCTCAGTCAAAATCAACAAATGCATCCTTTTGATTGGTCAGAAGTTTTTTCTTAAAATAAAAGCTGGAGTCTAGTACATTTTTATGAAGCCTAGCACATTTTTATAACAGGACCTGATCATATATATACACATTAACACAAATATCCTAACAAATTTTTCATTTATCTAGGCTGGGTGGCTTTTGTGCAATGTTGCTAACAAGCTTCCCTCAATGTATACACACACATAAATTGATGAACATGAGCAAACCTAAGGTAACTACAATGCATACAAGTTACTGGCAACTGTACCACAAATAGAGATTATACATAATATCAGTAAAAAAAAATGTATGAGGGTCAATACTTACCCACCCCCATCACCATGGCGTTTAGCCCCTGGGTCAATTCTCACCCACTCCATCAACTAGGTACTCAGCCCATCAATCCTTACCCACCCCATCATCAAGGTACTTGGCTTTTAGACCAATCCTTACCCACCCTCGCCATCAAGGTACATAGCCCAGAGCCAATCCTTATCCACCCATATCCCCAAGATACTTTTCCCCTTGATCAATCCTTATCAACCCCCATCCCCAAGGTACTTAGTCCCTGGGTCGATCCTTACCCATACCATCCCCAAGGTACTTAGCCCCTGGATCAATCCTTACTAACTCTAAGGTATTTAGCCCCTCGGCTAATCATTACCAACCCTATCCCCAAGATACTTAGCCCCTGGATCAATCCTTATCCACCCCATCTCCAAGGTATTTAGACCCTGGACCAATCATTACCCATACCCATCCACAAAGTACTTAGCCCCTGGATCAATCCTTATCCACTCCATCTCCAAGGATTTTAGCCCCTGGGCTAATCATTACCAACCCCTATCCCAAAGGCACTTAGCCCCTGGATCAATCCTTATCCACCCCATCCCCAAGGTTCTTAGCCCCTTGGCCAATCATTACCCATCCCCATCCACAAGGTACTTAGACCCTGGGTCAATCATTACCCATCCCCATCCACAAGGTACTTAGCCCCTGGATCAATCCTTATCCACCCCATCCACAAGATACTTAGCCCCTTGGCCAATCATTACCCATCCCCATCCACAAGGTACTTAGACCCTGGGCCAATCAGTACCCATCCCCGTCCACAAGGTACTTAGACCCTGGGCCAATCATTACCCATCCCCATCCACAAGGTACTTAGACCCTGGGCCAATCAGTACCCATCCCCATCCACAAGGTACTTAGACCCTGGGCCAATCATTACCCATCCCCATCCACAAGGTACTTAGACCCTGGGCCAATCATTACCCATCCCCGTCCACAAGGTACTTAGACCCTGGGCCAATCATTACCCATACCCGTCCACAAGGTACTTAGACCCTGGGCCAATTATTACCCATCCCCATCCAGAAGGTACTTAGACCCTGGGCCAATCATTACCCATTCCCATCCACAAGGTACTTAGACCCAGGGCCAATCATTACCCATCCCCATCCACAAGGTACTTAGACCCTGGGCCAATCATTACCCATCCCCATCCACAAGGTACTTAGCCCCTGGATCAATCCTTATCCACTCCATCTCCAAGGTTTTTAGCCCCTGGGCTAATCATTACCAACCCCTATCCCCAAGGCACTTAGCCCCTGGATCAATCCTTATCCACCCCATCTACAAGGTACTTAGCCCCTTGGCCAATCATTACCCATCTCCATCCACAAGGTACTTAGATCCTGGGCCAATCAGTACCCATCCCCATCTACAAGGTACTTAGCCCCTTTGCCAATCATTACCCATCCCCATCCACAAGGTACTTAGACCCTGGGCCAACCATTACCCATCCCTGTCCACAAGGTACTTAGACCCTGGACCAATCATTACCCATCCCCATCCACAAGGTACTTAGACCCTGGGCCAATCATCACCCATCCCCGTCCACAAGGTACTTAGGCCCTGGATCACAGCTTGGAAACTATCAAAATCCCTACCCCATAATCAGACACATACTTGTGGGACATGAAAAGACAAATGCACACAGCCAACCAGCATTTTGACTATGGGGCAGTCCTTACCCTCAGTTACCTATCTGAAACCCCTTGATGTCTGAATGATTGCTGTCATGTTTCATAGAAATTAGTCTAGTTGTTTTTTTTAGAATTAGTTGAAAACAACAATCTTTGCCAGATACTGAATGACAGATGCACATTGGGCTCAGAACCAATAAAATAACTTTGGTTTCTGGCCATGTGGGCCAAAAGCATTTGTAACGACAGATGCATGTAATGATAGGATGTATGGACAAAGCAGACACCATACAAGTCATCCAAAGTACAGTACATGGCAGTGGCATAGAATGGTATTCTACTAGATAAATGCTTTTATTTTTATTACTGGTCAAAGGCAAGTACTGTGCAGAATTTAGAACTAATTATGCTGTTAAATTGTCATTTGTTAGTGACATTAATGTAACTGATATGCGTAGCTTCCAAGACAAGAATGTGAGTTGAAAGACAATAAATCAGCAACAGTTGTACAGTTTAAGGCTGCTAAACTAAAAATGCTCATTCAGGTAAAAGTACAATGAAACATGTAACAGTCAAAATAAATTGAATATTCTGGCCTTACGAGTAAAGAAAGAAATTTTTATCTTCAATTGTGTATTTCATAGAGTACTTATCCAATCACAAGAACATTAGGAATTAACTGCCACTACCTTTTCTCCAGAAAATTACCTCCCCATTTCACTGCTAGCTGGCTACCTCTATGCATGATTATACAGGGAGGCACAGGACAGCTCAAATGGCAAAACCAAATCTATGATATCTGTAGACTACATTATCAGAGCTCAATAAAGTTAGAAAAATAGGCACTGTGTGAACTTCCAGGCAAATACATTTAAAGCTTTAAACTAATGTGTATAATGAGTTTCTGCTATTTTTGTTTGAGTAGAATGATAAGGTTGTGCTACATTTGGTGGAATTGTATGATGAGGTTATGCTAGGTTTGATGGAGTTGAATGATGAGGATCTATTTTTGATGGAGTTGTATGCTGAGGGTGTGCTGTGTTTGATGGAGTTGCATGATGAGGCTGTGCTAGGTTTGGTGGAATTGAATGATGAAGTTGTGTTAGGTTTGGTGGAGTTGAATGATGAGGTGCTATTTTTGATGGAGTTGTATGATGAGGCTGTGCTGTGTTTGGTGGAGTTGTATGATGAGACTGTGCTAGGTTTGGTGGAGTTGTATTATGAGATTGTGCTAGGTTTGGTGGAATTGAATGATGATGATGTGCTAGGTTTGGTGGAGTTGAATGATGAAGTTGTGTTAGGTTTGGTGGAGTTGTATTATGAGGTTGTGCCAGGTTTTGTGGAGTTGTATGATGAGGTTGTGTTAGGTTTGGTGGAGTTGTATGATGAGGTTCTGCTATTTTTGATGGAGCAGAATGATGAGATTGTGCTAGGTTTGGTGGAGTTGAATGATAAGGTTGTGCTAAATTTGGTGGAGTTGAATGATGAGGTGCTAGGTCTGGTGGAGTTGAATGATGTGATTGTGCTAGGTTTGGTGGAGTTGTATAATGAGGTTGTGCTATGTTTGGTGGAGTTGAATGATGAGGTTGTGCTAGGTTTGGTAAGTTGTATGATGAGGTTGTGCTAGGTTTTGTGGAGCTGTATGATGAGGTTGTGCAAGGTCTGGTGGAGCTGAATGATGAGGTTGTGCTATGTTTGGTGGAGTTGTATGATGAGATTGTGCTGGGTCTGGTGGAGTTGTATGATGAGGTTATTTTTGGTGAGTTGTATCATGAAGTTGTGCTATTTTTGCTGGAGCTGAATGAGGAGGTTGCACCAGGTTTGGTGCATTTGAATGATGAGGTTGTGCTAGGTTTGGTGGAGTTGAATGAGGTTTTGCTATTTTGTGTGGAGTTGTATAATGAGGTTGTGGTAGGTTTAGTGGAGTTGTATGATGAGGTTGTGCTAGATTTGGTGAAGGCCTGGGCAACTACCAATAGACCTACCAGATTCATTTCTCTTCAAAATCTTTAAGATAAAAGCTACAGAAAGTCAACTGTGTGGTATGGCTGAAAGCCTCAATGTCTAGAATCACACAGCTGCATTTTGATACAAGGCTTCTGAGTCTTATATGCAAGAGATCTCAGAATGAACAGTGAATCATCCAGAAATCCTTATCCTGGACTATATCTACTCTCCCATGATGTCTGAAGGCATTTTGTAAATCATGGAATGGTAGTCTTCAAAAGTAATTGATGCTAATTGAAAAGCCAGACTGTATATGCCTTCAAAGGGAAAGAATTTGGGTATGTGCAACCCTGTGCACAAGTGAAGTGCTAATTCCTTTCCACGCAATGCTTTCCTTAAAAATGCCTGGCATAAAGAAAGATTCTGTCTTGACATCAATTAAGACTTGTGATATTGGCTGTTTAAGGAGGCTGGAAGCTGTCTGAAACTTCCAGGAACGTACATCTCTAAATCATGCAGATTCTTGACCCAGGGTCTATCCCATGTGAAAAAGACTTGCAGATCTGGTTTTCTTAATTACTCTTAGAAAATGGACAGTTTGCTGAAGATCCTATTGCAACTAAATGAAAGCATTCACTACTTCTTGGTCTGGTTCCTTTGACACAAGAATGGCAGTTCATAATTCCACCTGACTACAAAGGAATCAGCCTTAGGTTCACCCTAAATATTGCAAATCCAATGGAAGATTGACAGGTGGAGTGACCACTCTGTGAGTACAGCCTTACCTCCCCTTGATAATAAGTCAGCTAGGATATTAAAACCTGCTCAAGATGTGTTTCATCTGTACAGTAATTACATGCCAGCAAGAAAATCCCAGGCTAGGGCAGAGGCAATCAGATAAACTGGTCCCTCCCCAGTGGTAACTGACTATCAGCCTTGTCCAACCTATGAGGGTAACCTTCCCCTAGAGGATATTCTGCCAGGAATTAAGAACTTCGTTTCCAAATAATTTATGTGAAGAAACCCCTATTATGGCTCCCAGTAACTAATGATCATAGCAAAAAGGTGGGAATCCCAACCGCGCAAGCTGTTGTTGAGACATAAATTGTAACTTCCAGTAAGAGGGACTCCAGAGTACGTCCTGCAAACAGCCATTCTGTTTTGCCACAGACAAAAATATCCCATCTTGGTCGAGATCAGAACATGGTGATCAAAGGCAACCAGAAAAGGGGTACCACTTAGAGTTAAGAGGGCCAGCTACAATTTGGTATATAAATGGCCAGCTGATATGAAAATTGCAGCTGTATGCACGAGTCTGAGGAGTTATTCATGTATTCTCAGCCACTGACTCAGTGATTTTCTCAATCAATTGCAATGTACTCAACGAGAAGATGAACTAAACTGCAATCAGTTTCCATTCCAATATGGACAAAATAATGGGAAGACTTTTTCCTGTTCACCAGAAATCCCAGATGAGAAAGAAGGATGATTAACCTGTTCTTATCTTAAATCAGAATTGAACTTGTGTATTTCTCAATCATGTCATCAAGGTATGCTACAGACACTAACATTGCAGTCAATCTCAAGTGAGTGACAACAAAGCCATCTGTCTTAATTAAGGACCATGAATTGAAGTTGCATCAGAACTGAAGTGCCTAAGACTGATGCATGGTCTCTTGGAATGTGAACCAAAGGAATGTGTGTGATGGTGAGTGAAAAAGGATTGGATAATACTAGAGTCTCATATCTTCTTCAAAAGACTGTCCATAATCTCCACTGATGGAACTAGAGTCTTGTACCTTCTTCAACAAATGGTTCATAATCTCCTTTGACGATACTGGCGACTCGTATCTTCTTCAATAGATGGTCCATAACCTGGTACTGCAGTCTCATATATTCTTCAACTGATGGTCCATAATCTCCTCTGATGATATTGGCGTTTCATATCTTCTTCAACAGATGGTCCATAATGTCCTTTGATGGTACTGGAGTCTTGTATCTACTTCAACAGATGGTCCATTATCTCCTTTGATGATACTGGTGTCTCATATCTTCTTCAACAGATGGTCCATAATATCCTTAATACTTAAAAATTACAAAGCAGATATACACATGCGTCGACCCCATGACCCAGTATGCCTGACTTCAAGATGGTGGTGGCATGCACTCAGCGGTAGACAAAATCTGACATATCTCTTCTACAGCAACCTTAAAACTGAACTCAGACCTCTTCATAGCAGTACTTGGGTTCACAAGTTAATCAAGCATTATCCTCATCCTCCAAGCCTTCCATATCTACATAAATCATGCCATCCTGAAGGGGGAATGTAAAATCTACAAAGGACATGTGCTGGTACCTATCCATAGAAAAAGCAGTAAATTCTGGACTTGCCACCTGAACTATTAAATGAACAACTAGCACAAACTGAACTTTCGATGGAAAGGGCAAGTCATTAGTTTGACTGCTATATGGACAGATGGATCGAATGAGTACTTGTAGATGACAAAGTGGTCAGCCAGTCAGTGGCCTGACTCGTTGCAATAATCAACCCTATGATCAAAATTAACTATGGATGACCAGTCAACTGGCTGGACAGACTGGTTGGGAGATGTGTTTGTTGTAGAAGTTGTTGATGGTTGATGGAAAACTTCAGCAAGGTCAGCAGAGAACACCATACACTCTGGCACTTCTCTGGCATGCAGTGGACTTACACTCTAGGGGCTACCAAAGAAGAGTGCATGTTCTCCCATCATGTCCATGTCAATAGTTGAAAGGTGGGAAAAGAGTCAAGAAAGAAAATTCCCAGAAGCCAACATCTGCAATGTAGTCACATGAATAACTCTTTTCATCTGTTTACAAGCTGCAAATAATATGCAAAACACTGAAGCAAAAAATGTAAAATAATAAACTGCAATGACATTCAACTCTGCCTCCTATAAAGACATGATTTTATGGAATGCATACAACAAGACGTGAAAAATACCGGGCATTCTTGGGGAGCAAGTCCATAAAAATGGCGGTAACTATGTGGAAAACAAGAGCTAGTCATGAGGGGTGCATTGCCAAGAGACCTGCTCTCTACCATTTGCTAGATGGGGACTTAAACTGAAAAATGTCAGTTGGAAGAACAAAGTGTGGAGATAGCAATCAGTTGCCGTAACCATTTTCAATGATGCCATGGAATGATGAAAGTCTAACTCATTCAGTGTTCCATCAATATAAAGAGATTCAAACTCTGGGTGAAATGCAATATTTCTCTGTAAATTGATCCTGCAGAAAACAGTCAAGAGAACAAGTAATCAGGAATAATAACTCATAATAACTCTTCTAAATAATAATGCAGTACCCTTGAAATTAAACAAATTCAAGGTTTTATCAACGTCAAGCTCCATGCTAACTTTGGATGAGACAAAACAAAACTGTTATATTATGTAACAAAACAAAAGTCAGGAGAATGGCAATCAGGGGCCATAACTCCTGTAAATGATGTCATGGAATCTAGAAATCAAACTCACTCATGATCTCATCAATCTGAAACCACATGGCAAATATTACTGAAATCCAACATCAGCAGGACAAGCAATCATGGGGCCATAATTCTTGTAAATGAGACTAAACTGATAGAGGGCACATATAAGTTTATGAGATAATATTCATATCAAATGAATGAATGTCAAATGGTTCTTGAAGTATGCTGGTTGCAAGGAACATGTAATTTGATAATATAAATTAATTGTCAACAGCCATGTGTACAAAGACCTTCCTGTAGTGGAGGTGTAATATCAAGAAAAAAGGCCAATAACTCTGTCAAAATTGGACCTGAAAGATGGAGCCTTACAAAAAGACATCTGCATGTAAATAAGCAATTCACCAACCAAAACAGGAATCTAATTATTTATAAGGGTTGCAGAGCTGTGTTGGTTACAAGCAACATCACATTTGAAGATATGAAGTTAACTGCCAAAGGCCATAACCTTCTTCAAAATTGAATTCACAAGACAAAACTCATACAAGGTACACAATGTACACACCAAATTTCATCAAAATGTGTTGAATAGTTCCAGGTCTATGCTGGTTCAATGGACCTGCTGCAGTAAATATGTAAGAATGATAGAAAAAAGGCAATAACTTCATCAAAACAGGCAAAACCTTTAAAAGGCATATCAACATGCAATAAGCAATTCAACTCGCATCATGCAATTAGGTATAAGGATTATCCAATTGTAAGAATTTTCCAAATATAATTATAATTATTATCCAACTGTGTCTAAGGATTACTAAACCATGCTGGTTACAAATGTGAACAGACATACAGATGGTCTGATGGGCCAATGGATGGAAAAAATTATCTTAGGGTTCCTGCATCTCAAGACTGGGTACTAATTATTGATGAAAACCATAAAATACAGTTACCAATAAACAAAACAAGGAAAATTTAATAAAAGAATGCTGACTTTGTCATTGAATGGCTGCTACTTGCACAGAAATCCTATTTTAGGAGATGTATTGATACAATTCTGCTTGTACTGATATTTTACTGAGAGAAACATCTAGTATATGGGCAGTCACCAAGCAGGAGGTTATTATAAACTATAATGGGATCTTGGAAGACTTTCTTTCCTTTAAATAGCAATCCTATCGTTTATATCAAATATAAACAGAAATGAGGAATTTTTTCATCTTTCAGGAAGGGCTGCATTAGAGAGGTAGAGGAATTTTTTCATCTTTCAGGAAGGACTGGATTAGGGAGTTTGAGGAATTTTTCATCTTTCTGAAAGGATTGGATTAGGAAGGTAGAGGATTTCTGTCATCTTTCAGGAAGGTCTGGATTGGGGAGGTAGAGAAATTTTTTCTTCTTCTGAAAAGACTGAATTAGGGAGGTAGAGGATTTTTTTCATCTTTCAGGAAGGACTAGATTAGGAGGCAGAGAAATTTTTTCATCTTTCAGGAAGGACTGAATTCGGGAGGTACAGGATTTTTTTTGTCTTTCAGGAAGGACTGGATTAGGGAGGTAGAGGAAATGTTTTGTCTTTCTGGAAGGACTGGATTAAGGAAGTAGAGGAAGTTAATTCCTAATGTTAATGTGATCAGGTATTTCACAGAAAGAATGTTTCATAATTAAACTATTCAAGCTTAAGAAACTTGTTTTACAACTTAGTATGTTTCAGTCCCATTTTCATGAATTTTAATTAGAATTGTCAATTACCCTTTGTTATAGACATGGTTCATTGTACACCCAAAACAAAAGAAAAGGAAAAAAAGCAAAGCAAACCTTTGCCTAGTAATATACCTGTACCTTCAATATGCTAGTGACTGTTGGCTCAGCTCGCAGTATCAAACTTGCACTTGGTTGGGTGGTGGATGATTCACTTGATCTCTGCTTCAGACTTTCATTTGACCTGACAAAAATTGTTCTTTGGGTAAAATAATCAAAGCCTTCCCAATGCATACAATATTCATATTAATTTAGGTTTGCAGATAAAAGATGGTAGCAGTTGTAAAATCAACAGTAATGCGTTACTATCCAATATTTGTCAGGCTTGTATGGATGGATGGATTGAAGATGTGAAGGACAAATAGATAGATGGTAGGAGAACTATTAACCGGGTGGTGTAGGTGATTGCAAGGGACTAATATTACATGACTCTGGTCAAAATTATGGGAAAGACAAAGATAGGTCTCAAATTGAATTTATTTAATTGAAGATATGTCTTAAACAACATTTGGTAGAATATCATTCAATTAGATCACCAAAAGAGACAGTTCCCTTTGCTTACAAAAATTACTAAAGAACAAGGCAAAACTGAATTGGTTTTAATGGTGAAGCAGAGCTTATTCCTTGTACTTCACCCTAAACAGGCAGGCAAACTAAACTTTCCTTGTATTTTCAGTCAAAGTTTTATATTTCAGATATAAAGAAATTTGCTTATTTCTCCTTTTTGGATTACCTAGCAATATTCAATAAGAACTTCTGCATATCTAGTTCTTTATCTTAGTAATCTTAACTTTTCATTTCTTACAAATCTATGTATCAAGCATCTTCCTCCTTAACACAATAAATTTCTTTAACACTTTTCTCTGCCAACTTATTTTATAGCCTGTTTCAAATTATTCCTCTGCTTTCTACCAAGTTATACACTCTTTAATTTATCCATTTTTGTCATTTCTCCAAGAAACTGCCCAAATTCTCCTTGTCCTCCACACACCTAACACTAATCTGATGGAAAACCAAACATGCTCAGTTATTATACTCAAAACAGATGTGCTCATGGATCTAGGTGAACTTCATTAAAACCAGTGAGCAAAAGGCAAAAATATGACTGTCACTACAATGTAACAACAAAATATCATGTATTCATATTAAATCATTTGAATAAAACTTCTTAAAAACTACATATCATTGTCAATTTGAATTGGGAATATAAATTTAACAGCCTAAATTAACAATTTCACTTATACGACTTTCATCCCATTTTCAATCACATGCATATTGCAAAGATTGCAGGAACAAGGTACAGCGGTATACTAGTGACTAAGGTATAACCCTGAATGAGGTCAAATGCTAAGGAAAGAGGTACTAATGCACCACTGTTGAAGCAATAAATAATACATTGTTATTCAAGATGAATGATGATCACTTCAGATAAATATTGCAGTAATGGAATGCTGAAAGTTAATAATATGGTCAAACAACCAGAAAAGGTGAGATCATAGTATTTATGCATATATCAATGAATTATCATTGGCTATGCAATGCTGATTCATGCGTATGTCCTACCCAATGCATAACGATCGAGAAGAATTAAATTTGATCCCAGACAAGTAACACAACATTCAGTGTACACTCAAAATGATATGAATATTACATTATTAAAAACTGACCTTACTTATCATCTCAGTAGAACCTTAAACTCAGGATGGGACTGGACTTAAGGTGATCTAATTAAAGCTTTTGTTTTGTACTGAATAATAAAAAGTAAACCGATTTATACAATTTTAAAAAAGAATCACTAAACAAAAATTATAAAGTCAACAAAAAGGATATGACGCCTTGGAAATTTATGACTCCAACTTCATATTGTTTCTGTGTTGGATTCTGACTCAGAAATTGTCTCATACTGAAGTGTGTGTGTGTGTGTTTGTGTGTGATATTTGGACTTTTAACATAACTTACAAATTTTTAGTCATATTGCTATGATGTCTGCAATGTGACAGTTTTTAGTGATGTCTAGCACTGAGGCATCATGCCACAGGCATGTAGCATCATGTCCCACCCACTCACATTATCCTGACACCAGACCAACCAGTCCTAACACTAACCTCTTAATGCTGAGTGCCAAACAAGGCAGCTGCTAGTACCATTTTTATAAGTCTTCATTATGACTCAGCCAGGGTTCAAACCTGCAACCTCCCACATCGGAGGCAGACACTCTAACCACTATGCCACCGAGGCAGTTGTCTCAGTGAAAAAAAAAAATTCCCCGCTAACAGAAGTAGTCTATGATCTTCATTTTGTCCAAATTTAACAAAGGGATTTTTAATATTCATTCAATGATTATTTCATAGATGGCTGATGACAGGGCTCTGTTTCGTAAATTTTTCAATTTGGTGACCTTCAAATGGTGATAAATATTAAACTAAGTGAAGTACATGAAAATGTACAGCAATCTATTTGTGATTTTTGATTGTTTGGACTGTACTTACATAAAATATTCAAGAAGTTAATACTCTAACATTTTACCAGTGATTAGTCAAGCAGTCAGTCAGATCTGGGTTAACTGTCTGGTTTTCTTGCATTCTGCATCATCCAAAAATTAATTACACATTCAAAAGCAAGAAAGTACATAACTGTGCATTGTTTTAAAAAAGTGAATGGAACTGTTACCTACTCCATGCAGTTACAGGCAGAAATTTAACACTGACAGTAGTTGCTCTGACCTGTGTGTCAAGTTGTGTGTGGTTCTCAATTAAGAGGAATGCATCCACTAGGCAAGTCCCTTATTCAAGGAGATAACTGTGGATAATTAAGTCACTGTAACCTATTTTTGATCATATCAATAATACCCTCCCCTACGTGTTCAACAGTGTCTGAGAATAAAGCTAACTGGAAAGCTTGATGTATCCGGCTAAAAATGAACTCCTAGGAAAATAAAACCCATTTATGACCAATATTTTGTAGACAAATAATAACAATTAAAATCTAATAGCCTGGCAAAAATGCACAACACATATGCTTCTACAATACGTCTGAAGAAAGCTTGGTCCATTATGCAAAGGCAAAGTTCATAGTCAAACAGGGGCCATTACACAATTATTAATTTTGTCAAAGTCCAACAGGGGACATTACACAATCAAATTTTCTCAAAGTCAAACTGGGGACATTACACAATCAAATTCTGTTAAAGTCCAACAGGGGGCATTGCACAATTAAATTTTGTCAAAGTCCAACAGGGGACATTAAACAATTAAATCTTGTCAACGTCAAACAGTGGACATTACACAATCAAATTTGTCAAAGTCAAACAGGGGCCATTAAACAATTAAATTTTCTCAACATCAAATAGGGGACATTACACAATCAAGTATTGTCAGAGTCAACTGGGACATTACACAATTAAACTTTGTCAAAGTAAAACACAGGCCATTAAACAATCAAATTTTATCAACGTCAAACAGGGGACATGACACAATCACGTTTTGTCAAACAGGTGACATCACACAATAAGATATTGTCAAAGTTACACGAGGGACATTACACAATTAAATTTGGTCAAAGTCAAATGGGCCATTACACAAATTTTGTCAGAAAATGATGAAAAATCAAACTTGATGAAGGTCTTCTCAAAATAAACACTCTTATAAAAATTTAATTTCAGCAAAAGAAGTCATTCAAACAGCTGCAGAGCTGAAACAAAATATCAGACCAAAAGATGGACAAAACATGGAATAATAGGAAGACACAAATATGGCACGGCAGGTACATACCATGTACATGTGTTCTTTTGCTCACCTTCTTTGCAGAAGTCGATTCTGCTGAACTTCACTGAGCAGATTCAACTTTTTACATTCCGTCAGAAGGAACATCAAGCAATCACAACTGAAAAAATTTAAATTTTTGTACTTATTTATGCCTCAAGTATTACAGACAGGTTCTACTGATAGGTATTACAGAGAGCTATTGTAGACAGGTATTGCAGACAGACATTATTAGATACAGGTATTACAGCTATTGCAGACATGTATTGCAGACATGTATTAGAGACAGGTATTACAGACAGGTTTTAGAGATGTATATTTCAGACAGGTAATAGAGACAGGTTACACAGATGTATACAGACATGTAATAGAGACAGGTATACAGATGTATATTACAGACATATTAGAGACAGGTTATACAGATGTATATTACAGACATATTAGAGACTGGTTTTAGAGATGTATATTACAGACATATTAGAGACAGGTTATACAGATGTATATTATAGACATATTAGAGACAGGTTATACAGATATATATTACAGACATATTAGAGACAGGTTTTAGAGATGTATATTACAGACATGTATTAGAGACAGGTTTTACAGATGTATATTACAGACATGTATTAGGGGCAGGTTATACAGATGTATATTACATACATATTAGAGACAGGTTTTACAGATGTACATTACAGACATATTAGAGACAGGTTTTACAGATGTATATTACAGACATATTTGAGACAGGTTTTACCAATGTTACAGACATATATCAGTGACAGGCTGTACATATGTATGTTGTAGACAAATATTACAGACAGGTTTTACAGATGTATATTACTGACATGTATTAGAGACAGGTTTTACAGATGTATATTATATACATGTATTAGAGACAGGTTTTACAGACATGAATTACAAAAAAAAAATTACAGACAGGTTTTACAGATGTATATTATATATTTGAGACAGGTTTTACAGATGTATATTACAGACATGTAATAGAGACAGATTTTTACAGATGTGTATTATAGACAGGTATTAAAGACTGGCATTACAGACATGCAGTTATACCAACACATAAGCAGACACACATCAATTATGTTTCAGTAAAATCTGACTCAAGCATATCGTTAACATTTGACGATGAATGGGCATCAATAGACCATAAGGGCTGTTTTCATGATAAATATTAAATAGACAATTTATAGCATGGGTCTCTCCACAAAAGTTAAATTAATATTAACAATATTATTACGTGATAACACTGTTTAAAAAGTTTAAAATATTATATCATAATGATGAAAAAAAACAAAACAACAAGCAATATGAATTTTCATTATTACTCCTGACTGTTACTGCTGCAGAAACTATATGTTTCAAAGAACTTGATGCCCTGGCCTTCTCTGGGCAGTGATGCATGCCTCCATGACTTAAAAGAAACTGTAACACAACTTTAATACTGATACTGCAGCAGTAAAGTGGTAATTATGTCTCACATTGCTTGTACGACAATAATTACAACTGTGGTGGAAGGGATAGGTAAGTGTGGGGGGGGCAACAGACAAATCTTTGCATTAGCTGACAACATGTATCAAACTCAGATCCAGTGGTATGCAAATTGCATGCACCACCAGTACACTATACAAGCCTTCAGCTTATGACAAAATATGATACACAAGTCACCATTCATTATCAACACTTCAATTACTTAAGTGTTTTAATTCTTTGTAGATGACATCTAAAGCTGACTGATACTAACTTTAGCTTGACATCTGTCAGGTCCAACATGGGGACATAATTTAACAGCATATCAAAGCCCTGTTCCAGTTCTGCAAAAAAGTCCTGGCCTGGGGACTGCTGGCTAATCTTGTGAAGGATTTGAGGAAGCTGCAAGGATAAGGAAAAAGAAAAAATAGTCCCATTATCATGACCTCCCCTACACAGCAATTCAACCATATCCAACAAAATTATTAATTTTCCAACCTGTCATTTCTCCCTAAATATCTATCTTCCTTTAACCAGTACCCTTCCTTAAATAGTTCAACTTGTTCTGTTTCATAGGGTGACTCTTTAAATCTTTATTGCTCATCAGTATAAAAGTCGAAATGCCTAATTTGCACAGGATCTATCCATCAAGCCAGTATGGAGGTTGAACTGCCTAATTTACATAGGATTTATCCATCAAGTCAGTATGAAGGTTGGACTGCCTAATTTACACAGAATTTATCCATCAAGTTGGTATGGAGGCTGAACTGCCTAATTAACACAGGATTTATCCATTAAGTCAGTATGGTGGTTGAACTGCCTAATTTACACAGGATTTATCCATCAAGTCGGTATGGCGGTTGAACTGCCTAATTTGCACAGGATTGATCTATCAAGTCAGCATGGAGGTTGAACTGCCTAATTAACACAGGATTTATCCAAAACATCCATGTGACGATATAATTGTAAAGCCAATATGGAGGTTGAACTGCCTAATTAACACAGGATTTATCCATAAAGTCCGTATGAGGATTTATCTGTAAAGCCAGTATGGAGGTTGAACTGCCTAATTTACAAAGGATGTATCCATGAAGTTGGCATGGTGGTTGAACTGCCTAATTTACACAAGATCTGTTCATCAAGTCGTTACGGAGGTTGAACTGCCTTATTTACACAGAATTTTTCCATCAAGCCAGGATGGAAGTCGAACTGCCTAATTTGCACAGGATTTATCCATCAAGTTAGTATGGAGGTTGAACTGCCTAATTAACAGAGGATTTATCCATCAAGTTTGTAATTTGGCATCTTGTTAACTTTTTGTACAATAAAAAATTTTCTTGACAGTGGTAATGTTTTTGTGTATACTGGATGGATACTGGGAATAATTTATTTCATCATGCTGGGGATAAACTGGATGGTTGCATGGCAACCAAATCCACCTATAGTTGTTTTCAATTGCACATGATTTTAATACTGATATGTTGGAAACCATAATAAAAAAACCCTGTACTCATAACATTTTTAATTAAAGAAATAAAAAACAAACAACCAACTTAAGGTGTCAAAAGAAAGAACTTGATCTGCATTAGTTGCTTAAATAAATATCAATACATCAAGTTCTGAAAAACATGCTGTCTTACTTAAAGCGTAACATCCAAGTTGTATAAAAATAGTATTAAGCACCAATCGAATTTCAAAAATGGATGTCCTAGCGAGAAACCTTTTACAAAAAAAGTGCGCTTTTGACCGAGGGGCAATTTTTGGAAGACAAGAAAAACAGCATACTAGTACTAGTACTTTGCAACTAAGGAACATATTTTTATGGTCATAATATTCAGGATGTCATCCTTTTATAAATTAGGAAGAAACTTCCACTCACACATGTATTCTATATTAAAGAAAACATAATAATACATGTAATTAATAGAATACAGCTGGAGGGCAGCTAACAAGAGCAAAGAGGAGGGCATATGGGGAAAATGTAGTAGTAGTGTCCCTTTATTTCTACACATAATATTTAGCCTGAGTTTCCTGGTTTCCAAAATAGATGAATATTTAAGGACTTTATTTTTTTCTATATTTTTCGACTGCCTGGTATTAACATGAACAAGTAAATGTTTTTGAAATATCAAAAATCCATAATTTTGACAAATCTGTAATTAGCCGTATCTTTTGGCTGAAATGATGGATATAAACTTATGCAGTGAACGCGTTAGTAAGGTATTTTTAGCTCATAACCTCATTCTGAAATTCTAATCTTGCTCAGATCTTCCTTTATTTTGGTGGAACCATAGATAACAATTACTCGCCTGTTTTAAAGAATGTCATATTTTGGTGGAACCATAGATAACAATTACTCGTCTGGTTTAAAGAATGACATAATACCATCTATATTATCAAATATGTTTCAATTGTAATACAAAATTTTTCAAATGGCTTCAATTTGCAACTGGAGGATACAGGGCCCATGTTAACAAATAGCAGATATGCTGTTATATTGAGCCAATGACTGTTGATCAAACAAGGCAGTTGATTTGATCCTGCAATTAAACTAATGATTTACTTCATATTTACTTGCTATATTCATTCTCTCAGACATAAATGATAGGAATGATAGGTATGGATGTAAATGATAGGTATAGGTGTAAATGATAGGTATGGATGTAAGTGATATGAATGATAGGTATGTGTGTAAATCATAGGAATGATAAGTATGGGTATAAATAATAGGTATGATAGGTATGGGTGTAAATGACAGGTATGAAGTATGACAAGTGTGTGTAAATGACAGGAATGATGGGTATGGGTGTAAATGATAGGAATGATAGGTATGGGTGTAAAAGATATGAATGATAGGTATGGGTGTAAATGACAGGAATGATAGGTATGGGTGTAAATGATAGGAATGATAGGAATGGGTGTAAATGATAGGTATGGGTGCAAATGATAGGTATGGGTGTAAATGACAGGAATGATAGGTATGGGTGTAAATGATAGGAATGATAGGAATGGGTATAAATGATAGGTATACCATTTTGCAGCACAAGATAGGCTATACATGGCGGCCAGTATAAATGGTGGAGGAAGAACCCGGGAAAACCCCAGAAAGTACCACCGACCCATGAGAAGCTACTGGCAAACTTTCTCACATACCCACATTGGCCAACCCCAAGACTCGAACCCACGCAGACAGAGGTGAGGTGGCAGTGATCCATAACGGTGAGCACTTTAGACCACTTGGCCACTCGGGGCCACTGAAATGATAGGCATGGGTGTAAATAATAGGTATAATAGGTATGGGTGTAAATTATAGGTATGGGTATAAATGATAAATATGGACGTAAATGATAGGAATGATAGGTATGGGTGTAAATGATAGGTGTGATAGGTATGGGTGTAAACGATATGAATGATAAGGATGGGTGTAAATGATACATATGGGTGTAAATTACAGTAATTTATTTTGGTAGTACCAAACATACCAACCCCTCCAGAAGTATAAGCATAATTATTGCTATTTTAAGTTGCAAAATAGCATAATTTTGGGCATAACAAGTGAACTCTCTTTATTACATGCCTGAATTACAGCACATAAGAATATAAGATACATTTTTACTACTAACCTGGTTCTGCAACTGGTCAAAATTCTTGTTAAAAAGGGCAAAAACTATATGGAATAGAACCAGAATACAAAGTGTAAAATACACTGAAAAATTATTTATATTCAGCACTCATTAACTATTCTACATGTGTAAATGTTGCTGAATGATCGTGAACTGGAAATCTGCAATGAGGTCAGGTGCTCAGATTGCTGTATTACATTACTCTTGTATGCTTCTTTTAAAGTCTGTAAAGCTGTGTTGATTTGTCTTTTTTTTTCTAAGTTTGAAAATATCCATCTGCTCTAACATTTTCCATCATATAACATCCACAATCCACCGTAACGTGTTTCACTTAACATCTGGCACCATTTCTTTAAAAGTACAGACTGGTTCACAACTTCCCTAGCTTATCAATAAAATGAATCTGTGAGGAAAAGTACACATTTGAAGAAACCGGTCTGTTTTCTTGGAAATAGGTCATAAACTGTTGCTATAAACAGCAAACAAGAAAAGTAACTTTACGCTATTCTCATGCAGCTGTCACCTTTTTAAGAATAATCTCAAAACTATATCAGTGGAATTAAACAGATGATAATAAACATGAAAAAAATAACTTTTTATTGCCTTATTTTTATTTTAGTTTTTGATGTACCAAAATGGCATAATCCATGTAAGGATAACTTGTGTAATTTGGTGAAAAAAAAGCACAAAGATTACACCAAAAGCATAATGGTTAGCATATATGTAGTACTGTGCATCTTAATTGGATTTGTCATGAAATGTGTTGGGGTTTGATGTCAAAAAGAATCATTGCCCAGTAAATGGTTATCAGTGGTTATACATTAAATAACGAACAAAAGAAACCAAGAAAATAAAATAACACATTGTGAAATTTTTGACAAATAAAATGATTGAAGAAACATACTGTATACAAACATGTGGCAAGTATTGGAGGCAGAAATGCACACTGGGAAAATTAAACCCAGACCTGCCAACCCCAATGAGAGTCCTCGAAGATTTTGAAAATTTTTGAGGGAGATTTCAATTATTGCAGGGAGGATTTCATCAAGGGAGAAACATGTTGAACACATTTACAAAAAGTGAATGGTTTTCAAATAAACATATACTAATTCAATTCTAAAATGGTTTATTTTTAGATAATAAATAACAATATATAAATAACAGACTGAACAAAAATTAACAGTGAAGAACATCAATTAACACTACTCCTGGAGAGACATGGTTGTTCCTCCTTTGCATCTTTTAAGCATAACTTTGTCAAACAGTCTCTGAGCAAACAATACCTTCTTGTTTAACAAGAAGAAGACTTTCTAGTGTCTCAGTTTTCATACTGCTCCTGAAGTCAGTCCTATTCTTCCTCACAAAACTAAATATTCTTTCACAGGATGCATTGCTGTGAGGGATGGTGAGGATACGGCTCATCACTTTGGCAAGAAGTCCAAATTTTGCTTGATCCATGCTATCTCTGATCTCACCAATCTTCAACTAAGTTTGGTCCATGGCAGCTGCTGAATTAGGCCCCAGCATTCCAGGAGGTAGTTCTTCAACCTAGTATAGAGAAAACTGCATCTGCAGCTGATCCAGTGAAGCTCCTGCAGCATGATTGCTGGAAACCACTTCACAAAGAAACCCAGCATTGCGAAGCTGATGAAGGGCCTCTTTGTCACATCTGCTACAACCGTATTTTTAAGATGTGGTTCTGAAATATTTCCATTCTTAATTAGATAGTTACATGCCATTGTAAAGAAGGCTTTTATAGAGGTAAAGAACAAATTAGCCTTTTCTTTAGGAAGTTTAAATTCCTGCATGAAGCTCTGAGCTGCTTGACCAATCATTATTTGTTCATCATTCTTGATGTTGTATCCAATCTGGAAGTCAACAGATTCTGTATCCTTGTAGATCATGACAGAAGGTTTCACAAAATGGCCATAATCTGCTTGATAAGCTCTTTTATCTGAGCCTGCCAGCCTGTCTGTGGATCATTGGTTCTTCTGACTGCAGCTCAAGATTCACCGTGTCAAAAAAGTGAATGATGAAGTCCAAGAAGAGGAGGTTCAACTTAAAAGTCCTGGGCCTTAAATTTTCCAGAACTCTCTGCCTCCTAGAGTGGCTGGCTTCCACACTTTGTCTTGTTTTGACTTCTTTACTGGCAGACTTCTCCTCTTCGCACTCTGCCTTAAAGAAGGCTGTAAGTGGATCCCACTGCTTGAGTACCCATTTTGTCGTTTTTCCAAGAGACAGCCATGCTTGCACACCTTAGTGATATCAACACCTGCTTCTTCTTGGCAATGTAAAAATGCATGCATCCTATTGGTGCTCTTTTCCATGTAGTAATAAATGTCATGAAAGAGCGATTCTACATAACGGTATGCGCCTTACAAGCCCATTCACAAGCCAAGTGGATTCAACAACAAATGCAACCAGCTGCATAAAACTCTGGCTGCTTTTGCAGCAAAAATCCATAGGCACCACTCTTCATTCCTATCATAACATTGGCAATGAAAACAATGAATGCAAATTATTAGAATCTTGTCTTGTAACAAAAAGAGTTTAACCCTGAATTTATCTGTGCCAATAAAATCCCTAACAAGATTTTTCAACAACCTAATCTCCTTAAGATGATCTGGTTAAAAATCCATCATTTAAAAAGCATTTTCAAAAGGGTTGATTTAAATTTTGACAAAAGACCTTCAAAACTGTATACTGTTGTATAAACAAGGACTGAATTTTCTGTAAAATCAACTTGTCTTCTTATAATTCGTTAAACCAGTCCCCAAACTTGTACTGATACGGGGGCTTGTATCGTTTTTAATATATAATACAAGGGACGACAATTTCTCATTTCAGCTCTGAGATTCAACAATTTAGACTACAAATTTGGCTTAAAACAAATAACAGTCCGTTTTCTAATCCGGGTTTCCTCCGAATATTACCACCCCATTTTTCATATTTGGACATTTTGTTGGGGTGTGGAGTCATTGCAATTGCGTATCAAAAATTTGGAATTTGCCGCCACCGCGCGGTAGCTACCTATGGTAGTTGCTTACCAGCGGGCATAGAAAATTTAAACTTATGCTATATCGACTTACACCTACATGAAATCAATAGGAAAATGATTATTTTCTCAGAAATGGCAAGTATTGTAATCATTATGTCTTTAATCTGTGGACAGACTAGACGAAACTACGGCATAGATGAAACATGACCCGGTACTTGCCATTTGCATTACTAGTCAAATGAATTCACAAATATCAAAAGGATGACATCGGAAGTCCAACAGTCACGTGATATCAACAATAAACTCCTTTTAAATGTTGTCGTACAGAAAATTCAATCATATTAAATGAAAGTCAGATACTTTTTGTAAAACCCAGCAATCTGGCCAGTCTGATTAATAAAGCAGAGAGCACATGTCAACGTGTTAGTCACGTGATACAACAAAACTCCAGCAGTTGTTCTCAGAATATATAAATATGGAAAATTTTGTGTTCTTTCGTTTTTGTATTTTTGTTACAACCAGTATACGACTTTCATTTATTACTTTTTAAAAAAAATTTTCTCAACAACATTTGAAAATGTGGGTTGTTGGATTTGTGTACTCATGTGACTAGTAAGGCCTAACACAAATCACGAGTACCAGGTCACATTTCATCAACGGCGTAGTTTTATCTTGTCTTTCAGCAGATTAAAGATATAACGATTTTAATACTCACAATTTCTGAGAAAATAAGTAATTTTCATACCTATTTCATGCATGCATCACTCAATCTAACAACGTTTAAAGTTTGCTAGGTAATCCAGTAAGCGGCTATGCTTTGCCGCCACCATGTTGGTCTCTTGTGATGCTAGACTGGTTTTCATACTTTCCATGTAAGGAAAGATTTTGAAAATAAAAGTCTACTAGGCAAATCTAATCCACTGAGCATTTGGATTTACTCAGCATATATGTTTACTGCAAGCACCAAAATGATCCATACTGTACCCTCCGAAGATTCTGGTTAGAACTCGATAAATTTAACTCACGATCAGTTTAGTTATGACTCAATTGCGTGATTGTTTCAGGCGTCAAGTGGTGGCGGAAGATTCCCGGGTTTTTCCTGACTTTCATCAATATTTGCGAAATTCAAGGACTTTTCATGGTCAGGAAATAAATTATCATTTCTCCAGATTTTTTCCCAATTTCCCGGTAGCGTGGGAACCCAGCTTATGAAATAAACTTCTAATTCTATCAGTCAGCAAGCCTGCATAGACATTCTAAGCTTATTGTAAATATGATAAAATGCACTTTATTACTCACTGATAATCCGAACACAAAGCACTGCTTATATCTCTTACCTTGAGAAATGTAAAGGCTGCCCACTTCAGTTCCTCCTGCCCTCCACTATAATCCTTACAATCCACCAGCCCCATGTAGCAGGCCCTGAACAGCTCACAGTAGATATAGCTTCGACTCAACTTCTGAAGAAAAGAAAACAAAGCAAAACCTCCAAGTTTGATGATGGCAAAAATATGTGCTTCAAAATTGTAACCACATTTGTTAAGTTCCATTCACATTGTACAAAATCAAACTTGTCTGAGATTATATCACCTCTCAGTTATGGCAGAAGACTACTCAAATTAATAACATCAAGAAACTGTTCATATTAAATTTATTGAAGACTGGATTGTAGTCAGTATGTCAAAATGAGAAACAAAATGGGGGGGGGGCACTAAACTCATTTTCAAACTATGGACATTACTGTAATATGAACACTTTAATCACATTTTACATGAAATGCAATAAAATTTTGCCTTGGGGAGATTTTTTACAACATTGTATCTGTTTAGTGTATCCAGATTTTTTCAAATATTTAGCAAGGATATGTTGAATATATAACAACTTTTGAAAACAAAAACAGTCATGATGTTCTGAGATAAATTCCCAGCAACATTTTCTACAGAACATGAATAAAAGAAACAAAATGTGAAAAGTAAAGGAGGTATCAAGACAAGAATATTTTCCTAACTTTGACAGAAACACAAAATGCTAATAGTCATTTTCTTTTGAAAATCAGTCCATTTAGTAAAACAGATCTACAACTTTCCTGAATCTGATTTCGCACAGACAGCTGTT
Organism: Megalonaias nervosa; assembly: GCA_016617855.1. Taxonomy (NCBI): domain Eukaryota; kingdom Metazoa; phylum Mollusca; class Bivalvia; order Unionida; family Unionidae; genus Megalonaias; species Megalonaias nervosa. The sequence continues at coordinate 129,273 of JAECUM010002348.1, forward strand.
TGTTTCAAAAGGACATGTTAGTCTAAAAGTTGTGTTAACTTCAAACTATTTTATGTCGGTCATAAAATGACTCGCATAAAATAGAATCATGTTAAATACTGGTAAATATTCAATTTATTAATACATTTCTGTAATTCATTCTTTTCTGTAAACAACTAAAAATTAAACAGTATTTTTTTTGTCCATTTTGTGATAAACCTGCCGTAAAACAGCCATCAGTTTATCAGTAAACTTCCTGACATGCCCAGGGCAATCATTTATAGGTTTTACCACATAACGTATCATGACATTTTAGAATCATAATTTTTTCATGTCCAATTAATACAGCATATTTTATGTTAATTTTTTCATTGACAATATGCATCTTGTACAGCACAGTTAGTTTTAATGTAATGAAATTGTCTAAAATTTAAATGTCGCACTAAACTTGCCAAAAATGTGATAGTTGCAAAACATTTCAGATTCTCAGCAATAAATATTATCAAAGGCAATAATATTGCATGTGGATAAGTGGGCTGAAGTTTTTGTGGAATTCATTCCATTGCCACAAATACAACCTCAAAGAGACCTTTAATAACACCTTCTGAACAAAAAATATTAACAAAATAACTTGCCAATAATATTTCAATAAGAAATTAACTTGCCAATAATCTCTCAATTACAAAAAGCTGATCTACAAAAGGCTGAACGTCATTGGTTGGATTAAGAACTGCTTCCATGACAGCCATTGTGTTGACGGTGGGACACAGGGGCAGATGCGGCAACTCAAAAACTGGCTCACTGGGTAATGTCAGCTCCTGGATCCTTTAATACAAATAAGGTCTATAAATTTTTTATTTCACTTTTAATATTAAATAAATTTCACACAAGTTAAAATTGATAACATGATAAATTGGCATATTCCTAAGGTAAGCCATGGACATTTTTCAAAAACTGTTTTGCCACCCCTCTCCCTATTCTGATCAGCTCAGTCTGCTTCATGTACTGCTTCTATGCCTTTGGGAAGAAGAGCCCAAACAAGACAGAGGTTTAAAGACTAAAGTGACAAGAGACTTGGTCTTGTACAAAACCCAAGCCAAAGGGGTTCAAGATGGTGGTTCAAAGGGTACTTGGTTCAGTCCCTTTATCCGAAAGTAAGACTGATCTCATCAAACTTCCTTCTTAGCAAGCATATGACATTTCAGCACTTCTGATGCTAACACAAGCAAATGGGGGGGAGGGATATCCTGAGCTGCATTTGTCTGATATTGATGTTCTCTTAACATATTACGATTGGGTAATGTATTTGAAGAAAGGATGGCCACTGTGACCAACATTCATCTGCCATGGTTTAGAATCATGCAAGGAATACCATGACCATGTTCCATAAACACGGTATACTTACTGAATATTTGGCTTTAAGACAAAACCTTTACAACAGGGTTACCCTTTCAAAACAACATTCATTAGTGTAACAGAGATAGGTCACTGTAACAACTATGTCCCTGAGGTGATTCAGAATAATGCTACTGACAGTCTGACCAAATTTCATAAACATACCATGTCTACAGGAAGAATTTTTTTAACAAAGATGATTAACCAAGAATAATTAAAGTGACTTTGTTTTTAAAAAAAAGGTCACTGTGACTTATTTTCTCATGACATAATTCAAAATGATGCAAGTTACTCTTAAGGTCAATAAAATTAAAGCTGACAGTGATGAAACTGAAACAAAATTATAATGTTAAAGAAAATCGAGAAAACACTACATGACCCCTGGGATCACTACAAGTTCTACAGTACTTCATACAGGTCAAAATGTGCATGACCCTTGGGTACAGTACAAGTTCTACAGTACTTCATACAGGTCAAAATGTGCATGACCCCTGGGATCACTACAAGTTCTACAGTACTTCATACAGGTCAAAACGTGCATGACCCTTGGGTACAGTACAAGTTCTACAGTACTTCATACAGGTCAAAATGTGCATGACCCTGGGTTATAGTACAAGTTCTACAGTAATTCATGCAGGCGAATATGTCCGTGACCCTGGGGTACAGTACAAGTTCTACAGTAATTCATACAGGTGAAAATGTTCATGACCCTGGCGTATAGTACAAGTTCTTCAGTAATTCATACAGGTGAAAATGTCAGTGATCCTGGCATATAGTACAAGTTCTACAGTACTTTGTACAGGTGAGAATGCATGACCCTGGGGTACAGACAAGTTCTACAGTACATTGCAGTGGTGAGCTAATATATAAATATACAGTACATGGAAATAGTCCAGAGGATGGCAGCAGTTAAATTACAGTTTAGAAAATATTATGTAGTTAATGCTGTTACCAGCATGCTGAGATTCAGAAACTCTACCTTGATAAAGCTTTGAGTGTATTGCCCACATTTTGTCTAGTCGTCTTGGGGAGAGCATCATTAGGTATTTGACTTGCTGTTCCACGCACATTGACCTCTGTTTGCTCCAGGTCACGATATGTATCTGTGGAAATTAGAATAACATCTTCTACATTTTCTGCACACAATTCTCAAAACATCTAGCAGAATCGGAAAACAATCTAGTATATTGTTGTCATGTTACAATTATCATCTGCTAAAAAGTTGCTGCTAAAACTTGACTGTCAGCAAATCCACAAAAAATGTTATCAAATCTTCAACAATAGAAAAAACTCCTATCTATTAAATCATGTTCTAGAAGTGGAAATTATATTTTGATTTGGTGTTTGATATAGTATGGTCATTATACAGGTTTTCATTGATTATAAAAATTAATCTTGCATTATTCCTGAGCATTCAAATTTCTATGGAGTCTATAATAGGTACTCTAGGGTAACCTAGGTTATCTCCCTTTGTTTTTCAGCTATTCAAAATCCATCCTGCGTTCTAAAATAAGCCAAATTATATGGTCACTAGCTGCATTGAAGATATTTGTAATACAAAGCTTCCAGCCTACCCGCTGCACTCATTCTACCAACACTAGACCAAGACCGTGCCTGTCAAGCCTACAAACATAGCATTGTTATAAAATGTTTGACTTTGAACCAAAGAAAAAAGTGGAGAAAGCATGTAGCAGAATGAATTGTCTTAGACTTCATAATTATTCATACCAAGTATGATAAAAATTTATCATGGAGTTGAGGAAATAAAAAATAAGCAAAATGAAAACACTTTTACCAAAATCTCATTACAGATTTTCCGTGACTGTGACCATGACCATAAGGAAGGGGAACAAGCAAGCATGTCATTGAATGAACTTAGTTTCATTATGATTCAAGCTGAGTATGACATGAATTTATCAAGAGGTGTAGGAAAGTATAAGCAAACAAAAAATCTGAACTGAACCCTTAAATATCTGGTTTTATTCTCAACCGCAAAAGTTTGACTTTGTACTTTGTCTCATTACATGGATAATTATGTAACCTGACTGGGAGAGCATTTCAGGAATTGTTTTTGATACGATCACCCATCCTAGGTCATCGTTTACTCTGAGTTATCTGGTTTCCCTTGCCTCACATTACACATTGATCTGAGCTGTCAAAATGTGCATCCTTAAGTCTGTAGAATGTGTTGTGCAATTAATTGGAAATAAGTACAGTACAAACAATTTTTATTTTTAAAAAACACTGATCATCAACTTACTTGAAATTTTGTTGTTAATACAGTCAAAATAACTGACATGATTTCTTTTTATCGAACAGTGCTAATATTACCTATATCTTCAGATCTGGCAATGTATAGAAGACCTCTCACTGTGGCACTCTCCAGTGTTTTTTGTACAGCATTCCCTGCAGCATCCAACACAGTGACATACTCTTGTTGAAGATGCTCATGAATCTTCTGGAGGGATTTCAGCATACACAACAACAACCAGTGAATGAGGGACTGAAGGTTGCATGAAAGTGTGATCCCGTTGTCTAAGCCACTAGTGAAACTGAAAAAACAAAAATTAATTTACATTACATGAACCATACCATATCATTATATCACAATGTCATAATTTTATATCACTTTTGATAAAACCATATTTTTTTCACATTACAAGCATGTAATATTGCCCCAGGATCTGACATTTAATATCGTGATGTCAGATAATGCAGTGGCATACTATGTGAGGTATTCAAATGATGCTCAGAGTCCTTTCATTATGTGTGATATTTTTGTAGTAAAGTATAATTAGTGATTTTCATCATGTCATAAACAGAAGTTTACAATATTACCAGAGATGCTCCCAAGATTTCATCATAAGTGGATTTCTCCCCTTGTCACAAAAATAAGGATGAAATAGAACAAAACTGAAGGGAAGGGGGAAATGCACATAGTTCAATATTTACATAACACCTCAATATCCATCTCTCTTCTTGCTCCACTCCGTAAGACCCCTATTGAAATCATAATCTTTAAAAGATGTTGCCTCTAGTATAAACATTAATATGTTGATTGTTTCTGAGCTTAACCTGTTCCTTATCTGTGTATGAATATTGTTTTCTATTGAGAACCCTCTTTCATTCTTCTGTCTGAAGGTGCATATACAAAACTAGCTTAGCCAGCTGGAACAAGTTTGAGAACTGTTCTTTATGGTTGTTATGTGCAATTTTCCATAACTCACAGGTATTGTCTTTTGGATTCTTCTGCTCCAAAATGAGATTTTTTACTAATATAAGCTAACATTTTTGAATCAGCATTCTACAGATTACAATGCCAGATTTACTGTTCCATAATGCTGTATCAAGATATTAAGCCAATCAATGCCATAGTCCTCTTGTTAAAACAGGTATTTTGATCAAATTAATATATTTACTCCTTAATTTCATTTTAGATTCATATTAGATTTATTGTAACCTTTATGCTAGGGTTATATGGTTTTGTAGCACATGATCCCACAAGGCTAAATTGTGACGAGAAAAGAAACAAAAAGTTCACTCTACTTTTAAATTGTCTATACTTTAATTTGACTTGTTTTTCTGCCTTTTCTATGTTTAATTTTGAAATACCACTGAAATGAGTGGTTGACTGGCATGCCATCTGCTTCTGTCCATTGAACTCTTAATTAGTACCATTTTGGGGTTCAAAATCACTCACTGGCATCTCAATTAACACTTTGCCAGGTCCAATAATCTGATATACTTCCTAACTTTAAAAATAAATTGCCTTCATCTCATTGATCAGCCAGTATTTGTCAAATTAAATTGTCATCTAAAGAAGAACCATGCTGGGAATCAGCCATTTTGGGTCTTCTAGATAGCCCGTATTATAAATGTACATTTGTAAAACTTCCTAGACGCAAGGTTCAAACTATGACAGAATTCTTGTTACAAGGCCCAATGAGCCAAATAGACTTAGTTAAAAAAAAATAGTTGCAACAAGCAATACAATATCACTACTGGCTTATGTTGCAAAAAGCACTTTAAAGCAAATGGCTGAATAAATATCTGTACTGTGCACAGTATATTTTCATCTGCATGACTTGAAACTAATTTGCGGGAGTTCTTGTGTTTGACCACTTTCAGCAAATTCATAAATATTTGCACAATTCATGAGATCATGCACCCTGGGAGCATCTCCGTAGTACTCTGCTAACTGCTCACAAAGACTGGGAAAATATTCAACATTTCATAAATTTCATTTTATATATGAACTTGTGAAAAAATAAAAATACTGGGTATATTGTACAGTGCAACCTCTTCACCAGGAATGGAACTAATAAAGCTAGCTAAATAAAGTGGCTGTCCAAGCAAGATAAAATGTGAGCAAAATGCAAGACACTGGCTAGATATGAACTATTGCTTAATGGAAGGTGACTATCATGTGAATAGCACAAAATTTTATATATATATATATATATATATATATATATATATATATATATATATATATATATATATATTATGAACTATGGCCTATATTTCTCAATCTGCATATATGCATTTAATATTGGTTTTAAGCTATACTTTATCCTCAAGAAGAAAATTCTTTGTGTTGTGTGTGTGTATATACGCGATATATTCTGGCCATGTGACTATGAAAGAGCACAGTGGAATCTCTATGAAGTAATTAATTTTAACTGATAGAAGTACTTAGATTACAGAATTGTGATTGCAAGTTGGTAGAAATGCTTCATCAGCTGCCACTTAAACAAGATTTATTTATTTTTCTGTCTAAATCTTCACTATAAAATGACATTTGAGAACATTACTACAGTTTTTAAGCAACTGTTATAACATGTACATGAGAGCACATACTCTAGTGTAATCAAAGAAACATTTGTAAGAATCCTTCAGTGGGATACCTACTCTAATGTAATCAAAGAAACATTTGTAAGAATCCTTCAGTGGGATACCTATTCTAGTGTAATCAAAGAAACATTTGTAAGAATCCTTCAGTGGGATACATACTCTAGTGTAATCAAAGAAACATTTGTAAGAATCCTTCAGTGGGTTACATACTCTAGTGTAATCAAAGAAACATTAACATTGTTACGTATCGGCTCGTTCAAAGTAACACAAAGAAAGAGTGACTACAACAAGCTTTGTAAATTTTAACAAAAATAATTTATTTCCCTAGAAAACACGGTGAAAAGGTAAATAGATGAAACATGACTTACGATTTACGAAGAAGATCCAAAAATTGTCCTAAAATTGTGAAAACACATAAGTCCTGTGAAATAAACAGTTCTAATTTGATATAGTCTGAATCTCAGTTCCGTTCCAAGATGGCGGATCATGACGTCAGACGAAGGCTAACACAAAATGTCCAGAATTTTCACTGTGAATCACAATTTGTATTGTTCTGCTCCAATTTAGAAATAATTTCAACAAATGTCTTTGTCCAAAGCCAGTAGGGTTGTTCTCCAGGGAAAATAATTATTTAGAAAGTAGATGAAGTACAGCTACCACCACTAACAACACACATGTTCCTAATACGTACGAATGAACAAACACCTCTTTCCAGCATAGAAATACCTTTTCCTTAAGGTATTAGAAACTCTACAAGATGTTATGATGTGACTCTCAAGTATGACTGACTACGACTATGACTGAAAATTTCTTACAGGTAACTGAGCATTTAAAACAAACTAATACGTCATTTCATGTACACATGCACGAAGGACATGTGTGATTTCGAAATCACACCTGGGCATGACAAAAGCGTAAACAAGTATAATTAGTAATGATGTAGTCACAGCCAATCATTTACACAGCTTTTCCCGACTGTTTACTTGCAACGACAAACTATCATACAAAAATCGTGCTTACACGAGTCACATTTACGTTTTAAATAAATACGATGTTTTAACAAACTATTAGACCCATGCAAACATAATCATAATAAAAATAACTACATTTAATGATATAAAAATAAAATAAAAATGAAACAATGAATTAGAAGAATTTAAATTTTAACACATATGTCATTTAACTACAGGGTCGTAACACTTTCCCCCATAAAGAAAAAAGAAAGATTTATGTAATAAAGCTTTCTTTTTTACCAGATGTAAATTATACACGAGGTAAAAAAAACATTTACATAAGAACAACTCTTATGAATCTACAAAAAGGTGTATATGAAAATGACATTTCTATACACGGGAAAGTGCGTCTGCAATTAAATTATCTTTTCCTTTAATGTGCCTGATGTCAAGATTGTACTCTTGCAAAAATAAACTCCTCCCAATAGTCTTTGATTTTTATTTTTCATTCTGCTGATGAAAGTAAGGGGGTTGTGATCACTAAACACAACAACCGGAGAAGGAGCTGAACTGATATAAACTTCAAAATGCTGTAATGCTAGCATTAAAGCCAAGCATTCCTTCTCGATTGTTGAGTAGTTTGTTTGGTGTTTATTTAATTTCTTAGAGAAATAACACACTGGGTGTTCAACACCATTTTTGTCATCTTGAAGCAAAACTGCTCCAACCCCAACATCACTTGCATCCACAGATAGTTTGAATGGTTGACTGAAATCTGGAGCTGTTAAAACTGGTGCACTTTTAAGTATGGCCTTTAATCTATCGAAAGCCTCTTGACATTTTTCAGTCCAAAGAAACTTGTTTTTCTTTCTCAATAAATTTGTCAGAGGTTCAACAATATCAGAAAAATTAGAACAAAATTTGCGGTAGTACCCAGCCATACCCAAAAATCGCATCAGATGTTTTTTTACTGACAGGCACAGGAAATTCAGAAATAGCCTTGACCTTAGCATCTATAGGTTTAATTTGACCATGTCCCACAATATGTCCTAGAAAAGTAACACACACACGGCAGAACTCACTTTTAGATAAATTAATAGTCAAATTTGCATCAGTGGGTCTGTCGAAGAATTTCCGAATCGTGGCTAGATGTTCTTTCCAGGTGTTGTTGTAGATGATGACATCATCAATATAGGCATCACAATTGTCTAGACCAGAAGTAATCATATTCATAAGGCGTTGAAAAGTACTTGGAGAACCCTTCATCCCAAATGGCATTACTTTATACTGGTAGAGTCCATCTGGAGTCACAAATGCCGAAATTTCTTTTGCTCTTTCCGTTAGTGGAATTTGCCAAAAACCCTTCAGAAGGTCGAATTTAGTGACGTATTTGGCATTTCCAATTTTGTCGATACAGTCATCGATTCTTGGCAATGGAAATGAGTCTGTTTTTGTCACACTGTTCACCTTCCTATAATCCGTACACATTCGGAAAGTTTTATCCGGTTTCGGAACAAGAATGCATGGTGAACTCCAATCACTCTTAATGGGCTCTATAGAATCATTTTCCAGTAAATACTGAATCTCTTTTTTCATGTATTCCTGTTTAAAAGGATTCATTCTGTATGGGTGTTGTTTCATGGGTTTTGAATCAACTATTTCAACGTCGTGAAAAATTTTGTTTGTCCTTGTAGGCATGTCTGGAAACAAGTGCTCATATTCAGACAATACTTGTTTAAGTTCACTTTTTTCTTGTTTTTGTAAATGAGAAAGTTTCTGGTCTAGATTTTCCATACCTTTGAATTCCGAAGATTTGTTGTTCCAAGATCAGATGAATCCAACAGAATCCCTTCATTCAAATCCTCAGTTGGTGGGACAGGTACAACTAAATTAATTGCATGATTTACCTGGCTATTTCTTTTAAAATAGTAGTACTCCATTAATTTACTTAGACCAGAGTACTAATTATTATAATTTAACTCATTCATTTTCTTCTTTACCTTGTAAGGGCCATAAAATCTAACTTGAAGAAAATTCTGCAGAATGAGCAAGAGAGAATGGATTTTATTACAGGACTGAAAAATTCTCTCTAGTAAACTTTGGTGAAAGCATAGTTTCACTTTTGACTTGAACTGCTGAATGCCAAATTCAAGTTTAACAAGCTGGAACATTCCAGATTTGAAACTTGACCTTTGACCAGATTGAACAAATTTGAGAAGGCCAAATTGAGCAAAATTCCTCAACGGAATTGCCTTTGGAAAACTTGTTGACGCACACTTGATGGTCAACAAGTTTTGGTTACCTGACTTGGTCTTTAGTAAGAGATCAACACAATCTACCATAACTCTACTGAATGGTTCATGAAATGCAGGAATCGGTTGCAGATTAGCTTTAGGTATCTTTTGGTTTGGTTTTCCTACAATTTGACAAGTATGACAAGATCTACAAAACTTGCATACATCACTTTTGATTTTTGGCCAATAGAAGTGAGTCAAGATCTTGTGATACGTTTTATTTATCCCTAAATGACCAGCCAGAGGAGTTTCATGGGCCAAACTAAGTATTTCCTGTCTGTAAGGTTTTGGAACCATGATCTGATATTTTAATGACCTTACGTCACAAGCAGGTACCTCGGGAGGTCTCCACTTTCTCATAAGAACTCCATTTTTAATGAAGTAACAGACAGGTACTTCAGTTGCTTCAGTTTCACTAACGGCCCGCTGAAACAAACAGGAGATCTCAGGATCCTTCTCCTGTTCGACGACAAGTGATTGTCGTTTATCACCCTGATCAGATAAAAGAGAATGAGTATTCAAAAGAGGAACGCTATGATCAATACCTTTTGACTGATCCAAATTAGAAGTGAAAGTGACCTCATCAAAAGCCTGACCAATACATGTGTCAGCTAAAGGAATACATTCCTTATCAAAATCATTCTCAAGAGCTTTCTTTGCCATAGCTCTGGTAACTGCACAAGCTGGGAATAAATCAGGGATTTCTTTTTCAATAGGATCAACTTTCTGATCCAAAGAAGGTTTGTCAGTTACAAGTGGATTAACCACAACCTTGTCTCCAGCTAAGTCATTGCCTAGCAAGAAATGAATGCCCTCAACGGGTAAAGTAGACACTACACCGACTGTCACAGGTCCTGGAACTAAGTCTGATGACAAATTTACAGAATGGAGAGGAACATTAACAAAGCCGCACTCTACTCCCTGAATGAGAACACTCTCATTAGAACAGGTCTTCTCAGAAGAAGGCAAAATACCTGAAACTAAAAGACTCTGAGAAGCTCCTGTATCCCTTAAAATTTTAATAGGGATAGGATTGGCCAAATCACCCAAGAGTGATATAGAACCCTTCGACATGAATGGTTCAAATTCTCCATAACACAATCAGACTGAGGTTTTTCAAACCCAACATATGTATTGTTTTCAATACATGACCGTGACCTTGACCTCTTAGAAATAAGAGCATTTGGGATAGGTCTATCTTGATTCTGATGCCTATATTTCAATTTGAAGCAATCAGAAATGACGTGTCCTTTTTTCTTACAATAGGTACACGTAGGAATAGACAAGGATTTTGAATCAAGTTTCTCAGAGGCTTGATTTTTAGAATTTGTGCCAGATTGAGTTTTACTGAGAGTCGTATTTGGTTGAAACACTTTTCTATCAGTAGACTGCTGAGTGAAAGATTTGCTTACAGCAGGAACTTTATGAGTTAAGGAATACTCATCAGCAGCAATAGCAGCTTTTTCCAAGGTTTCAAACTTATGCTCTTCAAGATGATTCTTAATGTCACTATGGACACAGTTCTTGAACTCTTCAAGTAATACTAATTGTTCAAGACTTTCAAAATCATGTTCGATTTTCTTGGCTAAGCACCATCTTTTGAATAACTGTTCTTTTTCTCTAGCAAATTCAACATAAGTTTGTCTAGCATCTTTCCTATAGTTTCTGAACTTTTGCCGATTAGCCTCAGGGACTAATGCATAACCCTTCAAGATGCATTCCTTAACCAAATCGTAATCAGAACTTTGTTGTACTGACAGAGATATATAGATATCTCTGGCCTTGCCACAAAGTACACTCTGCAATAATTGAGTCCAATACTCTCTTGGCCATTTCGAATTCTCAGCAACTTTTTCAAAACGAATAAAATATTTGTCTACTTCCTTTTCACTAAAAGGGGGAACTAACTTGATATTTCCTAAAATGTTAAAATTTGAATTTGCACGGGAAGTGGAATCGTGCCTGTCACTTGCCAGATCCAATTCTTTCATTTTAATTTGCATCTGTCTCTCTCTCTCTCTTTCTTCAAATTGCATTTGTTCCTTTTGTAATTCCATTTGTCTTTCTTTTTCCCTTTCTTCTATTTGTCTTTCTTTTTCCCTTTCTTCTATTTGTATTTGTTCCTTTTGTAATTCTATTTGCCTTTCTTTTTCCCTTTCTTCAAATTGTAATTTCATTTGTTCATTCTGATTCTGAAGCTCGAGCTTCCTGAACTCTGTTTCTATTTTTTTTATTTTTAGTTCTATTTTCTTATTGTCAGAGTCTGTCATGGACTTACTGACAGATGCCAAAACACTTTGGTCAAAAACATTCTGTCCTACCAAATACTGAAGTAAAATTTTTTTGATTTCTTGCTTTGTCAAAGAAGCTTTTGCTTCAGAAAGATCGTACTATCTGGCAAGTTCAAGCAATTCATCCTTCTTCAGACTATCCAACTGTTCTTGAGTTGGGTTAGAAAGAAAACTCTCCACTTTTGACATTCTTAAAGAAAGCCTGTTGTTTTCACTAAGATTTCAAATAAAATGAACTAGGGAATTTAAATTTCAAATTTTAGCCAATTTCATATATCAGCCAAATTCATATATTCAATCCCGGTCGAGCCCCCAATTTCTTTATGTTACGTATCGGCTCGTTCAAAGTAACACAAAGAAAGAGTGACTACAACAAGCTTTGTAAATTTTAACAAAAATAATTTATTTCCCTAGAAAACACGGTGAAAAGGTAAATAGGTGAAACAAGACTTACGATTTACGAAGAAGATCCAAAAATTGTTCTAAATTGTGAAAACACATAAGTCCTGTGAATAAACAGTTCTAATTTGATATAGTCTGAATCTCAGTTCCGTTCCAAGATGGCGGATGATGACGTCAGACGAAGGCTAACACAAAATGTCCAGAATTTTCACTGTGAATCACAATTTGTATTGTTCTGCTCCAATTTAGAAATAATTTCAACAAATGTCTTTGTCCAAAGCCAGTAGTGTTGTTCTCCAGGGAAAATAATTATTTAGAAAGTAGATGAAATACAGCTACCACCACTAACAACACACATGTTGTTCCTAATACGTACGAATGAACAAACACCTCTTTCCAGCACAGAAATACCTTTTCCTTAAGGTATTAGGAACTCTACAAGATGTTATGATGTGACTCTCAACTATGACTGACTACGACTATGACTATCACTATGACTGAAAATTTCTTACAGGTAACTGAGCATTTAAAACAAGCTAATATGTCATTTCATGTATACATGCACGAAGGACACGTGTGATTTCGAAATCTCACCTGGGCATTACAAAAGCGTAAACAAGTATAATTAGTAATGACATAGTCACAGCCAATCATTTACACAGCTTTTCCCGACTGTTTACTTGCAACGACAAACTATCATACAAAACTCGTGCTTACACGAGTCACATTTACGTTTGAAATAAATACGATGTTTCTAACAAACTATTAGACCCATGCAAACATGATCATCATAATAATAATAACTACATTTAATGATGTAAAAACGAAATAAAAATGAAACAAAGAATTAGAATTTAAATTTTAACACATATGTAATTTAACTACAGGGTCGTAACACTTTCCCCCATAAAGAAAAAGGAAAGATTTATGTAATAAAGCTTTCTTTTTTTACCAGATGTAAATTATACATGAGGTAAAAAAAGCATTTACATAAGAAGAATATTTAATTTCTTAGAGAAGTAACACACTGGTTGTTCTACACCATTTTTGTCATCTTGAAGCAAAACTGATCCAACCCCAACATCTCTTGCATCCACAGATAGTTTGAATGGTTGACTGAAATCTGGAGCTGTTAAAACTGGTGCATTTTTAAGTATGGTTTTTAATTTATCGAAAGCCTCTTGACAGTTTTCAGTCCAAAGAAACTTGTTTTTTCTTTCTCAACAAGTTTGTCAGAGGTTCAACAATATCAGAAAAATTAGAACAAAATTTGTGATAGTACCCAGCCATACCCAAAAATCGCATCAGCTGTTTTTTACTGACAGGCACAGGAAATTCAGAAATAGCCTTGACCTTAGCATCTATAGGTTTAACTTGACCATGTCCCACAATATGTCCTAGAAAAGTAACACAAGCACGGCAGAACTCACTTTTAGATAAATTAATAGTCAAATTTGCTTCAGTGAGTCTGTCGAAGAACTTCCGAATCGTGTCTAGATGTTCTTTCCAGGTGTTGTTGTAGATGATGACATCATCAATATAGGCATCACAATTGTCTAGACCAGAAGTAATCATATTCATAAGGCGTTGAAAAGTACTTAGAGACCCCTCCATCCCAAATGGCATTACTTTATACTGGTAGAGTCCATTTGGAGTCACAAATGCCGAAATTTCTTTTGCTCTTTCCGTTAGTGGAATTTGCCAAAAACCCTTCAGAAGGTCGAATTTAGTGACGTATTTGGCATTTCCAATTTTGTCGATACAGTCATCGATTCTTGGAAATGGAAATGAGTCTGTTTTTGTCACACTGTTCACCTTCCTATAATCCGTACACATTCGGAAAGTTTAATCCGGTTTCGGAACAAGAATGCACGATGAACTCCAATCACTCTTACTGGGCTCTATAAAATCATTTTCCAGTAAATACTGAATCTCTTTTTTCGTGTATTCCTGTTTAAAAGGATTCATCCTGTATGGGTGTTGTTTCTTAATTGAAGAAAATTCTGCCGAATGAGCAAGAGAGAATGGACTTAATTACAGGACTCAAAAATTCTCTCTAGTAAAATTTGGTGAAACCATAGTTTCACTTTTGACTTGAACTGCTGAATGCCAAATTCAAGTATAACAAGCTGGAACATTCCAGACTTGAAATTTGACCTTTGACCAGATTCAACAAATGTGAGAAGGCCATATTGAGCAAAATTCCTCAAAGAAATTACCTCTGGAAAACTTGTTGACGCACACTTGACGGTCAACGAATTTTGGTTACCTGACTTGGTCTTTGGTAAGGGACCAACACAATCTACCATAATTCTACTGAATGGTTCGTCAAATACAGGAATTGGTTGCAGAAGAGCTTTAGGTATCTTTTGATTTGGTTTTCCTACAATTTGACAAGTATGACAAGATCTACAAAACTTGCAAACATCACTTTTGATTTTTGGCCAATAGAAGTGAGTCAAGATCTTGTGATACGTTTTATTTATCCCTAAATGACCAGCCAGAGGAGTTTCATGGGCCAAACTAAGTATTTCCTGTCTGTAAGATTTTGGAACTACAATCTGATAGTTCACTGACCACTTGTCATTAGCAGGCACCTCGGGAGGTCTCCATTTTCTCATAAGAATTCCATTTTTAATGAAATAACAGACAGGTACTTCAGTTGCTTCAGATTCACTAATGGCCCTCTGAAACAAACAGGAGATCTCAGGATCTTTTTCCTGTTTGACGACAAGTGATTGTCGTTTATCACCCTGATTAGATAAAAGAGAATGAGTACTTAAAAAAGGATCACTGTGATCAATACCTTTTGATTGATCCAAATTAGATGAAAGTGACCACATCAAAAGCCTAACCAATACATGTGTCAGCTAAAGGAATATTTTCCTTATCAAAATCATTCTCAAGAGCTTTCTTTGACATAGCTCTGGTAACTGCACAAGCTGGGAATAAATCAGGGATTTCTTTTTCAATAGGATCAACTTTCTGATCCAAACAAGGCTTGTCAGTTACAAGTGGATTAACCACAACCTTGTCTCCAGCTAAGTCATTGCCTAGCAACAAATGAATGCCGTAAACGGGTAAAGTAGACACTACACCGACTGTCACAGGTCCTGAAACTAAGTCTGATGACAAATTAACAGAATGGAGAGGAACATTAACAAAGCCGCACTCTACTCCCTGAATGAGAACACTCATTAGAACAGGTCTTCTCAGAAGAAGGCAAAATACCTGAAACTAAAAGACTGAGAAGCGCCTGTATCCCTTAAAATTTTAATAGGGATAGGATTGGCCAAATCACCCAAGAGTGATATAGAACCCTTCGACATGAATGGTTCAAAATTCTCCATAACACAACCAGACTGAGGTTTTTCAAACCCAACAAATGTATTGTTTTCAATACATGACCGTGACCTTGACCTCTTCGCAATAAGAGCATTTGGGATAGGTCTATCTTGATTCTGATGCCTATGTTTCAATTTGAAGCAATCAGAAATGACGTGTCCTTTTTTCTTGCAACAGGTACACGTAGGAATAGACAAGAATTTTGAATCAAGTCTCTCAGAGGCTTGAGTTTTAGAATTTGTGCCAGACTGAGTTTTACTGAGAGTCGTATTTGATTGAAACACCTTTCTATCAGTAGACTGCTGAGTGAAAGATTTGCTTACAGCAGGAACTTTATGAGTTAAGGAATACTTATCAGCAGCAAGAGCAGCATTTTCCAAGGTTTTGACCTCATGATCTTCAAGGTGATTTTTGATATCACTATGAATACAGTTTTTAAACTATTCAAGTAATACCAGCTGTTCGAGTCTTTCATAATCATGTTCAATTTTCTCAGACAGACACCATCTCTTGAACAACTGTTCTTTTTCTCTAGCAAATTCAACATAAGTGTGTCTAGTTTCTTTTTTGTAGTTTCTGAACGTTTGCCGATAAGCCTCAGGGATCAATTCGTAACCCTTCAAGATGCATTCCTTAACCAAATCGTAATCAGAACTTTGTTGTACTGACAGAGATATATAGATATCTCTGGCCTTGCCATAAAGTACACTCTGCAATAATTGAGTCCAATACTCTCTTGGCCATTTCGAATTCTCAGCAACTTTTTCAAAATGAATAAAATATTTGTCTACTTCCTTTTCACTAAAAGGGGAACTAACTTGATATTTCCTAAAATGTTAAAATTTGAATTTGCACGGGAAGTGGAATCGTGCCTGTCACTTGCCAGATCCAATTCTTTCATTTTAATTTGCATCTGTCTCTCTCTCTCCCTTTCTTCAAATTGCATTTGTTCCTTTTGTAATTCCATTTGCCTTTCTTTTTCCCTTTCTTCTATTTGTCTTTGTTTTTCCCTTTCTTCTATTTGTATTTATTCCTTTTGTAATTCTATTTGCCTTTCTTTTTCCCTTTCTTCTAATTGCATTTGTCTTTCTTTTCCCTTTCTTCTATTTGTCTTTCTTTCTCCCTCTCTCTTTCCTGTCTATCTTTCTCCTTTTCAGATTGTAATCTCATTTGTTCTTTTTGTAATCTCATTTGTTCTTTTTGTAATTCAATTTGTTCTTTTTGTAATTGTATTTGTTCTTTTTCTCTCTGAAACTCGAGCTTCCTCAACTCTACGTCCATCTTTTTCATTTCAGTTCCACTTTCTTAGTGTCAGAGTCTGTCATAAACTTACTGACAGATGCCAAAACACTTTGATCAAAAATATTCTTTTCTACCAAATGCTGAATTAAAATACTTTTGATTTCTTGTTTTGTCAAGGAAGTTTTTGCTTCAGAAAGATCGTACTTTCTGGCAAGTTCAAGCAACTCATCCTTCTTCAGACTATCCCACTGTTCTTGAGTTGGGTTAGAAAGAAAACTCTCCATTTTTGACATTCTTAAAGAAAGCCTGTTGTTTTCACTAAAATTTCAAATAAAATGAACTAGGGAATTTAAATTTCAATTTTTAGCCAATTTCATAGATCCATCCCGGACGAGCCCCCAATTTATTTATGTTACGTATCGGCTCGTTGAAAGTAACACAAAGAAAAAGTGACTACAACAAGCTTTGTAAATTTTAACAAAAACAATTTATTTCCCTAGAAAACACGGTGAAAAGGTAAATAGGTGAAACAAGACTTACGATTTACGAAGAAGATCCAAAAATTGTCCTAAAATTGTGAAAACACATAAGTCCTGTGAAATAAACAGTTCTAATTTGATATAGTCTGAATCTCAGTTCCGTTCCAAGATGGCGGATGATGACGTCAGACGAAGGCTAACACAAAATGTCCAAAATTTTCACTGTGAATCACAATTTGTATTGTTCTGCTCCAATTTAAAAATAATTTCAACAAATGTCTTTGTCCAAAGCAGTAGGGTTGTTCTCCATGGAAAATAATTATTTAGAAAGTAGATGAAGTACAGCTACCACCACTAACAACACACATGTTGTTCCTAATATGCACGAATGAACAAACACCTCTTTCCAGCACAGAAATACATTTTCCTTAAGGTATTAGAAACTCTACAAGATGTTATGATGTGACTCTCAAGTATGACTGACTACGACTATGACTATGACTATGACTGAATATTTCTTACAGGTAACTGAGCATTTAAAACAAGCTAATACGTCATTTCATGTACACATGCACGAAAGACACGTGTGATTTCGAAATCACACGTGGGCATTACAAAAGCGTAAACAAGTATAATCAGTAATGACGTAGTCACAGCCAATCATTTACACAGCTTTTCCCGACTGTTTACTTGCAACGACAAACTATCATACAAAACTCGTGCTTACACGAGTCACATTTACGTTTGAAATAAATACGATGTTTCTAACAAACTATTAGACCCATGCAAACATGATCATCATAATAATAATAACTACATTTAATGATGTAAAAACGAAATAAAAATGAAACAAAGAATTAGAATTTAAATTTTAACACATATGTAATTTAACTACAGGGTCGTAACACAGTAGCTGTCTGCTATATTTTGATTGAAATAGTTGTGAATAACTGCTTTAATATGAAAAATGAAGACAATTCCTTAAAACGTCTAGATCTGAATACTGTTGTTGTGGAATAGCAGCATATCAGATGCAAATCAGGGCGACTTTAGCAAGTAATACTCTAGCTTATAGACCGATAGCATATTATAAAAGCCGAATTACGGAATCTGGTCTCATTACCACAGTGCGCTGTCGAATTGGCATCCTTATTCGCTATATTATGTGTTATTTCAGTTAAAGCGTTGTTTCAGAAAAAGTTTTAGCCTGGTACATCTCGTGGCATTGCCTGCAATATGATGGTCGGTGTTACCTACAATTACTAATAAACAGTTATTAGTAAAGAGTGGTTAATAAGACAATGCCGAATACAACTATAATGGGTAACACATAATACATACTTTACACCTCATATATTGGCAATATGACTAAACAAAACCCAGCTAACCATTACGCTTAGGCAAGAGAAAGAGGTCCACCGCAAAGCACGTTGATGTCCAAAACATCTCAGGCTTTAACCCAAGTCTTCTTTATAAATAGACAAAAATGAAAACAAAAATAAGATACTATGACGGTGGCTACCATATTTAGACGTGAAATTTACAACTGCACGCGAACCCCCTCTGCGTACCTGTTGAGTGTAGTGTGTTTATTAGAGAGCAAAGCTCTCAATCTCCCACAACCCCGACTGATCACAACAAGTGTTGCATAGCTACAAATTGAATAAGTGAATAGTGCGTCTCTCTCTCTCTCTCTCTCTCTCTCTCTCTCTCTCTCTCTCTCTCTCTCTCTCTCTCTCTGTGTAAAGCTCAACAAAACTAATTGGAACCATACTGAATCATTTGTAGTGCAACACTAAATTTATGAGCAATCCATGTAAATTTGTGATGATTCTAAAACCAATTCATTTATTTTAGCTCTTTTCAGAAACAATCACAGCCTATCACTGCATATCAAAGGCTGTTTCATAAACGAAATATTGCCTAAGTAGGCAACGTGGGTGTGAAGGGAGTTAGCGCTTTATTGAGGATGGCAGAAACAAACTCTGCAGTAAATCCGAATCGGTGGTATATCGTGTGCATTAGTACCTAAATCATGACAGAGTGCAGCAATTCGAACACACTCCTCTTTCCAATCAATCATTCGGATATCATTTTCGGGACCGGTAATTGACTTTCTCATTGCAACGATCATTTTACACACAAGATGATAGACGCTTAAATTAGAAGTTTGAATAAAATAGTTACTATAGCTTGAATGCTTGTGATACATTAATGTACATTTTGCCCAAAGTTTGTTTAAAATAAACCACGAAACTTAGTGCAGCCAGAGGATTTTATATTTCATGTCACCAATCAAATATCACAGAAAGTATACAATTTTTGTAGGTTGTAGACGATTGATGGCCTTATTTCTACTGTGATCTACCTAAAGTGAGCCTGTATAACGCAAGATTTAAACATACGTAAAATCTAGGAAAACTGGTCCCAGTAATGTTTCTATTCTTTGAATTCTCCTGTTCTATGTTCCTTAAAGACAAAGCTGATGTTTCATTAAATGATATTTCTAGTAGAATACTTACCAGATCACAATAACGTTAGGAATCTAAGCGATTCTGCCTCCCAATTCCAGTCCTCCCAAAGACGAAATTCGTCAAAGTACAATAAGTTTTGCCCATTACCTCACCTTGCTACCCATAGGTGGCGCCAGTTAAGTTGAGCGAAACATCGTATAACTGGACACTCGCAATGCAGGGAGGATGGGAGTGGACTAAAGTAATGTGATCGGGTATGTATTCTAGGAGAAACATAATTTACTATATAATTTGCGTTCTCCTTCGAATACATTATTATCACATTAAAGTTAGGAGAATATGTAATAGCTGGAGGGAATGTTGAGCATCCATTATGTACCACAGCTAACCTCTGAGAGGAAAATATTGGATTCCCAATATGAAGATTAACCCACTTTCCTAATTGTGAGCAGCTCAACCGGAGGCGACATGGTTTACATCTGGGAAGGAGAAAGAATTATATCTTCTAACCACATTAAATGTCCTTGCGAATCCAGCGGACACTGAGCATGTTTTTCGTGCATGGATTTTGCCGGTATCAAATGGGTCTGGGAGGCACTTATGCGATTAAGTCTACCAAATCCAGAGTTTGTCACTGTAGAGCCAAGTGTAGTAGATAAAACTCTAGAAGGCTGACTGTGCATGCCAACTGATTGCCTCGATGATATCTTTGATAGAGATATGACGGTCAAGCCAAGTCTCTCATAGATTAAACTCATGAGGAGAGGTTTTGACGAGGCGACTTTATTCTAGTCATATGTCAGAATATGCCGCGCATATTACCCACTTCAAGCGCGATGAGAGGGCTTGTGGAGTTATATCCTTTTCCATAGGATTAACTGGGAGAAAGACGGGTCTTTGAACTAGCTCAGATTGCTTCAGATAAAGTATAAGCATATTTGAAAGCCTCTTTGGCTGTGTCAGTATTGGAGAGAAGCGTTTGTTTATGGCGTATTGAATACCCAATGGCAGCAACCAGATCTTGGCGAGGTAACCGGTCAACGTCAAAAGAGCCATTAAGACATGTGTTCGAAACTGAGAGTAGGATAGGTCAACAGAGAGGTCATGTAATTCAATGGCTCTGCAAGCCGATGCCAGCGTCATGTCCACCCGCTGAATAGGTTTTGGATGAAAGGAGATTCGGTGAGGTTGTTTGAGTCAGAGAGGACTTTATTATGACCAAAATCATCCCATCCATAATGAAGGGACGTGCCCTTAATAGCAATCGGAGCCAAACATTCTCCTCGAATAAACAAAGAAGAAAGGCAGCTACTTGTGGGGACAGAGGCACTCAAATGGACGACGTTCTAACTTTGCGCCGGGTCCTAAAAAGACGTCACTTGCCTTCGCAGTCCTTTAATGTAAAGGGTCTTTTAGCTCATACAATTCATTTCAAGATTGAAGAATTATATTGTTTCTGCTGTAAGGCTCTCTGCACAGAAACATTAACCGTGAAGTAGAAGATAGATCGGGTTAGGATGGAACACGTGGGTACTTGTGTGTTTGAGACAATTCTTCCTGGTGAGGACCTGCCTGGATAAAGCTATTACTAGGTCAGTTAGATCGTTGATCCAGGACTTGTCAAAGCGCAGAAGGGAATCAGAGTCATTTCATTCTTCTGGCCCCTCAATTTCTGCATAAGCTCAGGAACTCCGATGATTGGGGTGTATAGACAAATGGCAAGAGACCCGAGCAAAGGAGAGAAATGGCATCAACGGTACAAACCTCGGGATTCAGTATTGGGGAAACGAAGGTGGACAGTTGCACTTGGTTTTAAAAAGACCACACATCGGACGCCTCCATAGCTGATAAATCTGATGAAAGACCAAATGGTGAACGACGATTCTCTATGAAGAATCTGTTTCCACTTTGACAGAGAATTAGTTAAGTCTAAGCCTGCCGGGAATATGTCTGATCTGGATGTCGATGTTGCCGTGTACACACAAACGACAGGATGCCCAGAAGGTACATCTCAGGTGATTTGGTAACACCCTGTTGACGAGGTATGTCACCATTACCAAGTTGTCTGATATGATGAGCTATATCTTGTACTGAAGATGTTCGCTCCAAAATGAAAGCCTTTAATGATAGTTTTCACCTCCAAGAGACTGATTTGGAGAACCGTGTTCTCCAAACAACACTGATCGTTAATCTTGTTTCGTGTTGAAGTACGGTAACAGATAGGTTGCTCAACTACAGGTACTTTTATTTATAGACATGGTATCATCAGCTTGCGGATGTTCAAGCGGTATTTTTATCGTAAACCAATCTTGGTTACATCGCTTGTCCAGACATGATACCATCTCACTCGTTAAACTGATCTTGCAATCAAGGGCATGGGGGAGTGACGCCAAATGGATAACTAGTCATCTCCCAAGGGCGCATTAAGAGGTAACCCAGAGGGAAAGATTCGATGCTGAATAACACGTTCCGAAATTTTGCTGAAACTCCCTAGATGTGATCCATTTTTTGTTGGAAATTGATTCTCGAGGAGGACGATTCAAACCTCCCAAAGTGGAGAAGAAGTAAAAGGCTGTGGTAATTGAGAAAATTTATACCCAGATGGTTTTTACAAACTTATGGGATGGGCAATAATGGGACGTGACAATTGATCAGAAAACCTATAAGATGGAAAAGGGAAATGCGATCGTTCTTTCATTTGACCAGAGTGGAACTGATCATGTTGCTGTAAGATACTGTCCAAATATTTCATAGAGGAATTAAATCAAGCCGTACAAAACAGGGAATAATATACACTGTAGGAGTTCATGAAGGCCCAAGTATTTAGGTTCAAATTGGAAGAGACCGCTAAACTGACAATTTTGTCGGTATGTAAACTGCAGGAATTTCAGTATGGAAGAATGGAATGGAACTTGAAATTATGCGTCAGTTAGATCAAGACAGTCGGTAAATTCATTCGGACGGATGGAAAGGTGGACTGATCTTGATGTCTCTATCTTGATTGACATTGGCCATCCTAACCAGAATGGGGCGCCTACTGAATAGTTGCTCCAGTCAACGGCGAGAGAGAAAGAGAGAGAGAGAGAGAGAGAGAG